>QRFB01000914.1:47897-73587 GCA_008931105.1 Oenanthe javanica | reverse complement strand
CCACTATATATCACTCTCTACGGTCTTAGTTTCCTTTGTACTGATCTAGAAATACTTGTATAGGAAATTGAGAGTTTTATTTTTTATTAAGCAGCGAAGAACTTGTTCTTCGGACCGGATTTGTTGACCGGGTGTAGCAACCTCAGGGTTTATATTTATCAAATGATATATTCCCCGAATCTTGTGTTGTTTATTTTCCTGCTGATTTTCTAGAACCGAAATGATTAATCCTAAACACAGAAAATTAGTAAGCAGCTCCGTAAACACTATTCACCTCAAGAACACGAGCCCACTAACCGAACTCTAAATTATTTATCCGCAAAAGATTCGAAAGAATTTTTTGATTTAGTGAGTATCATATTCAACCCCCCTTCTACGATACTTCCGGGGCCTAACAACCTGCTTTACTTGTGGTAATTCAAATAACCTTGCCATTGACTGCAAACAAAATAAAAAGAAGGAACATAAGAGACCAAGTTTTGAGGCTAGAAAACAAACTAGATATAGACCACAAAATTCCTGTTTTCACTGTGGTAGTATATGACATTCAATTTATACATGCAAAGAATATCATAGTTTGTATTTCAATTATTATGAACTGTTGCCCAAATTGAATAAAACACCTGTCTTTTCTAAATATACTGTCAAACAAACATATGTGATAAAAGCTGATAATAGAAAGATAAACTCTGACAATATAAATTTTGAAAATGCAAACTCTGTTAATGTAAACCCTGTTAACATAAACTCTAATAAAAGTACTTCTGTTGCAAAAGTTAATAAGTTTCAAAAGAAAAAACTCAAACTTGTTTGGGTTCCTAAATCTACTAACTAATTTGTATTAAATGATTGCAGGGAAACAGAAAAAATATCCTAGTGATTGATAGTGGATGTTCTGCACATATGACTGGTATTATGGATTAAAAACTAGGGTGTAGTTAATGTGATGTGTGTCAGAGCTTATCGAGCTTTAATAGCTGAGCTTGTGTTTCATAGCTTAATAATGTCCTCACAAGATGCCTACGTATCTCAAGCGTATTTAGAATCAAGCCAAAAATATAGTTCTAATAATGAGGGGTTATGCTCTTTATATAGACGTAGAGAGTCTAAGAATTAGAGTAGGCTTAGGAACCTTGGTTGGCAAGCCACCTCCTAGAAGGATTCTGGATCCTTCTTGTGATAGAAGTAGTTTCCAAGTAGGAATATATTTCCTTGTTGATTGAGGTGTCTTGGGGGCTACTCCTTGGAGTAGTTTCCTTGTAGTTGGACATAATTAATTAGCTATATATTTAACCAATTAATTAATTATGAATTATTTTACTAATTATGGTTTTTAAGCCTCATTAACTGGGCATCCATTTTGGACCAAACTAGGTCTAATTAATGCCACATTAGTTGTGTCTTTAGGGCTTACTTTCAGCCCATATCATTTGCCCCCAACTTCTGTAAAGTGTGCAATACTTTGTAGAAGTTAAGGTTTATGATTTTGTCGTTGAAGTTCTCCTTCATTTATGAAAAAAATTTCACAATTCTTTTCTTGTACCCACAGGTATTTTTTTTCTTAATTTCTAGGAATTTTTCTCTATTCATAGAGAATTTTCTAAAATTTATTTGTACCCACATGTATTTTTTCTTAATTTCTAGGAATTTTTCTCTATTTATAGAGAATTTTCTAGAATTTATTTGTTATTTAAATCATTTTTAATGACTTTTTAGCATTTTTCAGCATTATTTTCGACCAGGGATTCGACCAGGATCTTGGTCGTTTATAGGTTTCTCAGGGAATCCTGGTCGAGCAGGATTCCTGGTCGAAAATCCTGGTCGATTTTCGACCAACATCCTGGTCGGTTTTAGGCTGTCATGGAATCCTGGTCGAACAGAATTTCTGATCGAAATCCCTGGTCGATTTTTGACCAGGATCCGAGTCGGTTTTAGGACGTAATGGGATCCAGGTCGATAGGGGTTCGTGGCCGAATTCGACCAAGATTCTGGTCGATTTTAGTGGCCAATTTGTATCCTGGTCGAATGTGACTCCTGGTCAATTTTAGTTGCCAAATTGTATCCTGGTCGAATGAGACTCCTGGTCGATTTTAGCGGCCAAATTGTATCCTAGTCGAATGAGACTCCCAGTCGATTTTAACGGCCAAATTGTATCCTAGTCGAATGAGACTCCTGGTCGATTTTAGTGTAAATTGTGGCACCTAGTCGACAGGGGTTCCTGGTCGTTCATTCAACCAAGATCCTGATCGATTTAGGCCACTTCTAGACTTCTAGTCGACAGGCACCATGAATATGGTGGCTTAATGGGCCTTGGCCCATTTACATTTTTCCACGCATTTTAGTCCACCTCGATTTTTGGGCTAAAGGCCTGCATGGCCCAATTACTTTTGGGTTCGATCGATTGAACTTCCATTTTTATCGTCTATAAATTAGTGAAGTGAGAACTTCATTTTCAGTTTTTCACCTTCTTAGCAAATTTCTCTCAAAAATTTCTCCCTAGAGTTCTTTTGGCAAAGCGATTTCCGGCGAGCTTTTTCCGATCAATCTTCATCTTCTTTGTGTATCAAGCTTTCATTCGTTGAAGATCAATGGATGACCAAGATTCTGCTCAATAAAAGCTTCTTGCCAGGGTGGCAAAAAGAGGTAACATTGTTACCGTGAACTCTACTTTTTCTTCTCTTTCTGATCTTTTACAAACCATGGGTGATGAGTTTCCTACCCTGGCCGAACTAAATGCATATGGGTTTATTAGCACCTTTACAAATAAGATACATTGTGATAAATTCACCAAGTTGTACAAACTCCCCCTGGGTATAAGTTTGTTTTGGTCATACCCGGAGACCGACCCTACCATTTTGAGGCCCAATAGGCTGTGCATTTTTAGAGATGCCCTTATAGGTGGGCTCAGATTCCCTTTTCATGAATTTGTAGTTAGGTTGCTAGCTGAGGTTAGGATAAACCCATGTCAATTAAGCCCAAAATCGTGGCAGACCCTCCTTTGTTTTATTGTTTTATGCCTTAGGAAAAATTATCCTCTTTCGGTAGTTGTCTTTAGAAGTATTTTTCAATTTAAAAATAGCCCATTAAATATATTAGGCTGGATCTATATTAGCCACAAGCAAGGGGTAAGCCCAATCTTTTGTAACAAGTCTTTGCCTGACAACAACATAGATTGGCGGAGGGCCTTTTTGTATCTGGAATGAGAAGGAGGAGACTGGGGCACCCTCTTTAGGCCCAAATTTTGCAAGGTCAATGATGGGAATGCAGGCTTGATCTAGCTAACTCCCGAAGAAAAACTCATCATTGCTGACTTGGGCCAGGACAAGGGGTCGACCCATCATAGGAAAATTTTGGACGAGTTTTCTTTAAAGGTTGTGGGCCTTTCAAATGTTTCCGATAATGGTATTTTTTTCTTGACTAGTCATTTCTTTCCAACTTTTCTGACTCCAGTTGTTTATTTTCTTATTTATTTTGCAGCTGCGGAAAATATTAACTTTCATCTAGGTGTGGGTGATCAAGAGACCAATAAAATGAGGAAGGCCCGCGAGGCTCTCGAAGGCCCAATTAAGGAACACAATCTTCCTGGGTTCCTTCAGCCTTGTGACAAAGCCCAAGGAAAGAGGCCTCGGGTTGAAGAAGAGTAGAGCCCAGAGACTGCGGCTTGGAGGCCCAGTTGGGGTTTAAGGCTACAAGATACTGTCGTTGGGAGTACCCTAAACGCTGTCAACTGGTCGCAAAATTCTATTCCTCCAGTTGACCAAGGCAAGATTGTCCTGAAAATGGGCATAGAAGAGGCTGAGACTCTAAGGGCCCATGCTGTTACCATGGTAAGGCCCATTTATTTCCTATTTTTTTATTTTTTTTACATTGGTTGCTTTTCGATTTTCCCAGTTTCTCACTGTGTTTTACTTTTTGAACAGGTCAACACTTACTTCCATACTATGGCCCACCAAGCCAAGACGTGGTGATTTTCTGAGAAGGCCCAAAGGAAAGGCAAGGCCAAAGCTGATGCCAAAGTGGCTGTGCTCGAAAAGAAGCTTCTCGAGAAGGAGCAAGAATTGGTGGTAGCCCATGCAGAGCTGCAAGAGCTAAGGTCCGGGAAGAAGGCCGTGATTGACGAGTACATGGAGTCGAAAGATTTTTTTGCTTTTATTGATAAACATGACGATATGGTTTTTCCGGCGACTTGTGCTCAGGCTTGGGAAAAGTGCCTCGACGCCGTCTTGTCCAAGCACCACGGTCTTTTCGATTCGGCCGACTTCCCTTGTCCTATGGGTTAGCCCTTAGCTTTGACTTCTACCGCTGAAGGGACAGGTTCGGGAGACTTGTCGGGTGGTGAGGCCCTGGATGAGTATGATCGGGTCTTTGATTCCACTTCCGAAGCTGGGGAGAATGCTAGGAAGGAAGCAGCAGGAGAAGAAAAGACAGGGAAGGATGAGGATATCGAAGACCTCCCTTAGTTTCTTTTATTTTTTCTGTATTTCTTATATTCCTTGTATTTCCTTTCTATTTTTAACTTATGTACTCCTAAAGATTTTTTATTTATAAAAAGCCTCTTGTTATTTCTTTTTCTTTTTCGTGCCTTAGCATATCTGATAAAATATACTTCTTGAGCATAAAAGAACAAATAAAACTGGATATTACTCGGAGTGCCAAATGTGCTAAATTTTATTCTTTTTCTTGCCTTAGCATATTTGATAAAATATACTTATTGAGCATAAAAGAACAAATATGCATATATATTAAAGTGCCTATCCAGGCTCGATCTTGTTCCTTTATCATAAAGGAACTTAATAAAGATTGCCAATCTAGGCTAAACACACATGTTTTTGAAAATGCCACAAGGCCAAAAACTTTATTAATAATTCCTTCGAGGCTAAAGTGGGCACGACCCTTTCAAAACAGAAATCTCGTTTAGAGCGAAAGGCTCTTACATACTAATGGTTACATCGAACCTTATTTCTTCTTACTAAATATAAGAATTCATAGTTGAATTCTTTAAACATAATAGACCTTTAGGTTTGAGGCATGCCAAGTCCGTGGCACCTCAACATTTTCTAGGATTTCAAGGATGTATGATTCCCCTCCCTTAACTTGTTTTATCTTGTACGACCCTTCCTAGTTGGGGGCTAACTTGCCTTTGGGGCCTACTCCAGAAGCTTCGGCTTTTCTGAGGACCAAGTCCCCTTGTCTGAAAAACCTTTCTTTAACCCTCAAGTTGTAATAGAAAGACGACTTTTTTTTATACTCAATGATCTTCGCATGTGCCCTATCTCTGACTTCATCAATCAAGTCTAATGCAAGTTTCATCCCTTCCTTATTTTCCTCATGCTCAAAGGCCTTGACTCTCGGGGATACATGGGATATTTCGACTGGGACCACTTCCTCGGCTTCGTAAGCCAGGAAGAATGGAGTTGCATCAATAGTGACTTTATGAGTGGTTCTGTATGCCCAGATTATTGGCAAGAGCTCATCCACCTATGTGTTAGCAGAACGCTCAATCCTTTCCTTGAGTCCATCAAGGATGATTCGATTGGCTACCTCAGCCTGACCATTTGCTTGGGGATGTGCAACAGATGTGAAACATAGATCGATGTTATTATCTTTGCAATACTCCTTGAATTCTTCATTGTTAAATTACGTGCCATTGTTTGTTACCAGAATTCGTGGTATTCCGTACCTAAATATGATGTTTTCCCAGAAGAATTGGGCTACATGCTTTGTGGTTATCTTGGCTAGTGGCTTAGCCTCAATTCATTTGGTGAAGTAATCGATTAGGAACTTTCTTTCCCCACATAGCAAAGGGGTTGAGGGAATTGAGGGACGTCAGCATCTCAGAAGGTTGTCTGATGACTGGTGCATGCCTTTGACACCTGTCAGACCTTCTCACATACTCTTTAGAATCTTTTAACAAATCAGGCCAGTAAAAGCCTAGACGAGTGATTTTGTGAGCCAAAGCTCTACCCCTAAGTGTTGGCCATAAATTCCTTCATGTACTTCTTTCAAAGCCTTATGGGCTTCATCTAGCCTTAGGCATTTTAAATATGGAATAACAAAAGATTTCTTATAGAGAATTCCATCAATAAGAGCGTACATTAAGGTCCTTACAGTAAGTTTTCTGGCTTCTATGGCATTGGCAGGTGTCCATCCAGATTGAAGGTGGGCTTTAATTGGGTTGATCTAGCAACTACCATGCTTATCGGGGCTACCAACTTTGCATTGATGTTGGGGGTCTTTAAGATTTGGAAGTAAACACTTCCCATATGTTCATCCGCTTCTGATAAGGCGAACTTTGATAAGGCATCGGCCTTTACATTCTCTTCTCTAGGAATATATTCAATATAGCATTCTTCAAACTTAGTCATTATAGCTTTTACCAGTCGGAGGTATTTAACCATAAGTTTTTCCCTTGCTTCAAAATCCCCATTTACATGGGATATAACCAACTTCGAGTCTCCACAGACTTTGAGGTGTTTGGCATTTAGTGCTTTGGCCAACCCAGGCCTGCTATCAGAGTTTCATATTCGGTTTCATTATTGGTTGTTGGGAAGTCAAGCTTAATAGCATACTCAATAATGAATCCTTCGGGACTTTGTAGCACCAAGCCTGATCCACTAGATTTTGTTTCTGATGCCCCATCAAAATTGAGCAACCAATATTCTTTAAGAGTTTGTCTTTCTTCTTGTGTTGTTTCCACATTATCTTGCCCCCCGACTTCTTAGTCGTTGATAGTATACTCGACCACGAAGTCATCAAGAGCTTGAGCTTTGATGGCCGTTCGAGGCTTATACTTGATGTCGAACTCTCCTAGCTCTATGGCCAACTTGATCAATCTTCCATTTGCCTTAGGGCTGTGTAGGATGTTCCTTAGTGGTTGATCAGTTAGTACCTCAATTTTGTGTAATGGAAATAATGACGTAATTTTCTCGAGGCCATTACCAAGGCCAATGCAAACTTCTCAATCTTGGAGTAGTTAAGTTCTGCTCCATGCAAGACCTTGCTTACACAGTAAACTGGCTTTTGAATCTTTTCTTCTTCCTTTATAAGGACAACACTCAGGGCTTTATCAGATACAGCCAAGTATAGGTATAAGACGTCCTCGGGACTAGGCTTGGCCAATAATGGAGCTTCAGTTATATATTTCTTCAGTTCTTCGAAAGCTGCCTGACTTTCTTCTATCCACACGAAATCCTTTACTTTCTTCAATGTTTGGAAGAAGGGTAGACACTTATCCCCAGACTTCGAGACAAACCTTCCTAGGGCTGCAATTATTCCTGTTAATTTCTGTACATCCCTTACTGTCTTTGGGGATTCCATGTCGAGTATAGCCTTAATTTTTTCAGGATTGGCATCAATCCCCCTTTCTGGACATCACTTACTGTCTTTGGGGATTCCTAAGAATTTCTCAAATCCTACGCCAAAGGCACATTTTGCAGGGTTTAGCATCAGTATGTGGTGTCTCAACACTTCGAAAGCCTCTTTTAAGTGTTGAATATGATCGGCCTTATCGAGGCTTTTGACTAGCATGTCATTAACGTAGACCTCCATGGTTTTTCCGATGAGATGCTTGAATATTTTATTTACTAGCCTTTGATAGGTGGATCCTGCATTCTTTAACCCAAAGGCCATAACAAGATAACAAAATACACCAAAGTCAGTGATGAAAGATACCTTGGCAATGTCATCCTCGTGCATCCTGATCTGATTATATCCACTAAAGCCATCCATGGAGCTTAACATCTCATGTCCCGCTGTGGCATCTATAAGTGCATCGATCCTCGGAAGGGGGAAACAATCCTTTGGACATGCATCATTCAAATCAGTGAAGTCTACACACATCCTCCACTTTCCATTAGATTTTCTGACCATTACAGGGTTAGCAAGCCATTCAGGAAATTGAATTCCTTGATGAATCCAGCCTCTAAGAGCTTTACCACCTCTTGCTTTATGGCTTCTTTCCTTTCTGGAGTGAAATTCCTCTTCTTTTGTTTTATCGTTTTTCTTTGTGAATCCACGTTAAGCTTATGAGTGATTAATTTGGGATCAATTCCTGGCATATCAGCGGCTGTCCAAGCAAACAAGTCCCCATTTTCTTGTAAGAACTTTGTTAATTTTTCTTTCATAGGCTTTTCTAACGAGGCCCCAATATAGGTGACCTTTTCAGGTTCTCTTGAAACTAAGGGAATTGGAACCAAGTCTTCTGCTAGCTTCCCCCTTCTTTCTTCATCTTCTCTCGAGTCCATGTTCTCTATGGGTAGGACTTGCCCCCCGACTCCATCGGGTCTCAGGGCTACCACGTAGCAACTTCTTGCCATTTTCTGGTCTTTTTTCCTCTCCAACACCGTTTTTGGTGGGGAACTTGATTTTCAAGTGATAACTTGAGGCTACAGTCTTGAAAGCATGCAAACCTGTTCTTCTAAGGATGACGTTGTACGTAGAAGACGCTTTGATCACCAGAAAGGTTTGCATCTGAGTGACCTCTCTAGGTTCTCTCCCCATTGTAATGGGTAGTTGAATGGTTCCTTCCACTTTTGATTCTGCTCCATTAAATCCATAGATGGGAACATCCGAAGGGGTTAGTTGGGAATCATTGTACCCCATCTTTATAAATACATCATGGAACAAGATATCAACTGATGCTCCATTGTCCACCAGGACTCTCTTTACTTCTGAATTTCCTATCAAAGGGGCAATAACGAGAGGATCATCGTGAAGAAACTTTATCCCTTCCAGGTTCGAGTCATCAAAGAATATGACCGCCTCCATTCTAGCATGTTTAGGCGCTTCTCCTATGACTTGCATAACTTCTCTTGCGTATGCTTTCCTTGAATTTCTTGAATTCCCCGCATCGGTGGGTCCTCCGAAGATCATATTAATAACTGGTCCTCTAGGCTAAGGATTCCTATCCCGACTATCGCTATTTCTTCTATTATCATCGCGCCTATCATGGCTTCCATCTTTAGTATACTTAGAAAGTTTTCCTCTTCTGATAAGGAATTCGATTTCATCCTTCAATTGTCTGCAGTCATCCGTGTCATGTCCGGTATCCCTATAAAATTGGCAAAACGCGTTCTTGTTCCTCTTCTCAGGATCAGAATTCAGAGGTTTAGGCCATCTCAGGTCTCGATCTCTTTCGATATCCATCAGGATTTGACTTCGAGGCATATTCAGCCTTGCGTATTCGGAAAACTTTTGCCCCAAATTATTTTTCTTAGGGGGGATTCTGAATCCTTATCCATCTTGGATTACTTATCTCGGGAATTATATTCTTGATCACCTTTTCTCTTTTTGTTATTATTCCCACGTGTCACCACTAATATAGTGGTTTTCTTCATGCTTTCTTCCGCCTTAATGTATTTCCTTGCTCTGTCTTGGAGGAGAAGCATGTTCTCGGGCGGATGTTTAGCCAGAGATCTCTTGAAATAAGGATCAGTCGTCCCCTGTTGTAAGGCTATCATAGCCACTTTTTCATCCAAGTCCGGGACTTTCAAGGCTTCCTTGGTGAAACGGTTTAGATAATCCCTTAAGGATTCGTTCTTTCCCTGCTCTAGATTAATGAGAGAAGCTGAACTTTTTTCATGCACTCTTGCGCTTATAAACTGGCTTATGAAGGCCTTACTGAGCTATTTGAAAGACCAATGGAGTTGGGGGCAACGTTGGGCCATGCCCCCCAGGGTTTGGGGAAAAGCCCTACACTTCACAACATCATTGATAGGTTGTAACAACAAAGTATTCGAGAAGGTTCTTACGTGATTGGATGGATCGCCTGTTCCATCATAAGTCTTGATGGTGGGCATCTTGAACTTACTTGAGATGTGAGCGTTCATGATTGCTTTGGTGAAGGGTGGTCAGCCCTTGCAATTTCCATTCATTTCTCTCGAGGGGTTCCATCTAGTTCTATGATGTCAGGGCCTTCATACCTCGGGGCTGGCCTTATAACCTGCCGATCTAAGCTTTTCTTTAGCTCTTTGAATTCAGCCTCGTAGGAAGCAATTTTCTATTCTAGTGTCCTGAATGACTGTGAACGCCGACTTCCTATGGGTTCCTTACCAGGCCTTCTTCTCCTAGGATTGATATCGGTGCCTTCTAAGCTTTCATCATCAGTTGAGTATGGTCCTGAGAAATCACAGACCTCTACTCTACGCCCATAGTTGTGTAGTTCCAACCCTCTGATGTAAGGAGGGGGATAGGCTTAGGAGAATCCAAGTCTAGGTTGGGGAACAGTGCTTTCGGGGATAACAACAGTAGAAATTTATGCGTGAGGAGGAGCAGTAGCCATAAAAGGAGTTTGAGTTACCTAGGATAGAGAGTTGGATCCATGGATGACTTCCTCAGGATTGGTGGAGTGGATGATCTCACTAAACAGGCCAAGTATTTGAGTGCTAGGACCTTGAGTTCCAGCAGGAATAGTGGTGGTAATGGGGATCTCGGTAGTTTGAGTCTCATCAGGAGGGATGATAGCAATCGGGTCTCCTGTGGTAGGGATGATGTCTCCGTCAGTTCGTCGTGTTCTTGCCATGGTTGATGTTTTCTTCCCACAGACGGCGCCAAATGTTATGGATTAAAAACTATGGTGTAGTTAATGCGATGTGTGTCGGAGCTTATCAAGCTTTAATGGCTGAGCTTGTGTTTCGTAGCTTAATACTGCCATCACAAGATGCCTACGTATCTCAAGCGTATTGAGAATCAAGCCAAAAATATAGTTCTAATAATGAGGGGTTAGGCCCTTTATATAGACGTAGAGAGTCTAAGAGTTAGAGTAGACTTAGTAACCTTGGTGGGCAAGCCACCTCCTAGAAGGATTCTGAATCCTTCCTGTGATAGAAGCAGTTTCCAAGTAGGAATATGTTTCCTTGTTGATTGTGGTGTCTTGGGGGCTACTCCTTGGAGTAGTTTGCTTGTAGTTGGACATAATTAATTAGCTGTATATTTAGCCAATTAATTAATTATGAATTATTTTACTAATTAGGGTTTCATGCCTCATTATCTGGGCATCCCTTTTGGACCAAACTAGGGCTAATTAATGCCACATTAATTGTGTCTTTAGGGATTACTTTCAACCCATATCAACTGGAAATAAATCCCTGCTTTCAGAGTTTGAGGAGAAGGCTGACCCAACAGTATCTTATGGAAATGGAAACATAGGAAGAACACTGGGATATGTCAATATTGTTATTGGAAATGTCATCATTGAGAATGTAGCTCTGGTTGAAGGACTCAAGCATAATCTGTTAAGTGTAAGTCAAATGATAGACATAGGTTATTCTGTGGAATTTTATGGAACTCATTGTGAAGTGAAAAATAAGAAGGATGGCAAAGTAGTTGTTATTGGTCACATACATAACAACTTATTTAAAGCTAGCTTGGATATAAACTCTGATGGTCCCTTAACTTATTTACTTAGAAATGCATCATCTTTGGAAAGCTAGAATTGGCACAAAAAACCGTCATTTGAACTTTGGAAACATTAATGAATTAGTGAAAAATGATCTAGTTAGAGGTCTTCCAAAAGTTCAATTTCATCCTGATGGACTCTGTGATTCATGTCAAAAGGCCAAACAAAAGAAGACATCTTTCAAGAGCAAAACTGAAAATTCTATTGATCAACCTTTTCATCTATTGCATCTTGATTTATTTGGTCCTATCAATATTATGTCCATTAGAAAGAAGAAATGTACTCTAGTGATAGTTGATGATTACACTAGATTTACCTGAGTGTACTTTTTGCATAAAAAAGATGAAACTGCAGAGATAATTTTTGAACATATTACAATGATTGAAAATGGATCACCACACAAGGTAAAGAATTTAAGAAGTGACAATGGAACAGAGTTTAAGAACTCTGCAATGGAGGAATTCTGCTCATCAAAAGATATTATTCAACAATTCTCAGCACCTGGCACACCTCAACAAAATGGTGTAGTTGAAAGAAAGAATATAAATCTAATTGAAGTTGTTAGAATAATGTTAGAAGGAGCAAAGCTGCCTACTTATTTTTGGGCAAAAGCTGTGAATACTGCATGCATTACTCAGAATTGCACTTTGATAAACGAACATAGAATGACTCCATATGAAACATTGAAGGGAAGAAAGCCAAATGTTAAATATTTTCACATCTTTGGAAGTAAGTGTTTTATTCTCAAAACACATCCTGAACAATTGAAGAAATTTGAACTCAAAGCAGATGAAGGAATTTTTTTTGGTTATGCTACAACTTCTAAAACCTCTTCAATGGAATTCAAAGTGTTTAATTTAAGGACAATGACAGTCATGGAATCAATTAATGTCTCTTTTGATGAAGGAAAAATAGCTGGATTACATGATGAAGATGCTCAGGAAACTCTGAGGTTTGAAAATGAAATGCAAAACACAAACTCTATTGAGCTAAACTTTGATGAGACAAACTCTGTTGATCTAAAATCTGATTCAGAAATGATTGAAATAGAAATTGAAGATTCTGCACATGTTGAGGGGGAGCAACATCAACCACTTAATGATATTGGAAAACAAACCACAGTTATTGAAATATCATAGTCTGACCAAACTCTAACCAACACAAACTCTGAAACCCTAAACTCTGATAAACCAAACTCTGACACCACAAACACTGATCACTCAAACTCTGATTATTCAAACTCTGAGTACATAAACTCTGAGACATCAAACACTGATGGAATCACAACTTCAGGGGGAGGATCAACATTTATAGAAGAATAATTCTATGAAGGCATAAATCATGGGGGAGCATCTAGTCAAATAAATTTTCCACATCCAAGAAAATGGACCAAAGATCACACATCTGACTTAATTATTGGGGATCTAGAAAGTGGAGTACAGACAAGCAAAGCTAATCAGAATGAATGTTTTTTTCATAGTTTTCTTTCTCAAACAGAACCAAAGAAGGTTGAAGATGCTTTGAAGGATGCAGATTGGATTACTACAATGCAGGGAGAATTAAATGAGTTTAAGAGAAATGAAGTTTGGACCCCAGTTCCAAGGCCAAAGAATAGATCAATTGTTGGCATAAAGTGGGTTTTTAGGAACAAGACAGACTCTGATGGAATTATTACAAGAAATAAAGCAAGACTAGTTGCCAAATGTTATCTCAACAGGAAGATATTGATTATGATGAAACCTTTGTACCTGTAGCTAGACTTGAAGCAATCAGAATTTTTCTTGCTTATGCTGCACACAAGAAATTCAAGGTTTACCATATGGATGTTAAAATTGCATTTTTTAATGGAGAACTTGAAGAAGAGGTTTATGTTGAACAACCACCTGGCTTTGTCAATCCAAAATATCTAAATCATGTCTATAGACTAAAGCCTTATATGGACTCAAGCAAGCACCAAGAGCCTGGTATGAAACTCTGGCTCAATTTTAACTTGAAAGTGGTTTTACAAGAGGTACAATTGATAAAACCTTGTTTTATAGAACTTAAGGTAATGATTTATTATTGGTTCAAATATATGTTGATGATATTATATTTGGTTCTACTAATGAGAAACTCTGTAAAAGATTTTCAAAGCTAATGTAGTCTAGGTATCAAATGAGCTGATGGGAGAATTGAGTTAATTTCTAGGGTTGTAAATGAAACAGACTGATGAAGGTATTTTCATAAATCAGTCTAAGTATACAAAGAATCTACTCACTAAGTTTCAAATGCAAGACTATGCATCTGCTATAACTCCAATGGCTACTGCAACCAAGCTTGATCAAGAAACTGGAGAGCCTGTAGATATTACAACATACAGAGGCATGATTGGATCTCTACTCTAGTTGACTGCAAGTAGACTAGACATTATGTTTATAACCTGTTTATGTGCTAGATTTCAGGCAAATCCAAGGGAACCTCATTTGATTGTTATTAAGAGAATTTTTAGATATCTCAAGAGCACCATTAATCTTGGCTTATAGTATCCTAGAGAGTCTGACTTTAAATTAATAGGCTATTCAGATGCTGACTTTGCAGGATGCAAAATTGATAGGAAAAGCACAAGTGGCAGTTGTCAATTTTTAGGAGGAAGAATTGTCTCATGGTTCAGTAAGAAACAAAAATCAATCTCAACATCAACAGCAGAGGCTGAATATATAGCTGCAGGAAGCTGTTGTGCACAAATCTTATGGATGAGAAATCAACTGTTAGACTATGGTTTAAAATTTTCAAAAATTCCTATATATTGTGATAATCAAAGTGCTATTGCAATGATAGGAAATCCCGTTCAACATTCTCTAACAAAGCACATCAGTATTAGATAATACTTCATAAGGGAACATGTCATTGATGGAACAATTGAAATGCATTTTGTTCCCTCAGATCAACAGTTAACAGACATATTCACAAAACCCTGTGTGAAGCAACATTTACAAGATTGGTTTCTGAATTAGGAATGGTGACAAGTGGCTCAACTCCAGATGGCAAGTAGCAGACATTCAAAGTATATGGTAAACTCTGTCAGAGTATGTGGTAAACTCTGATGGAAAATGGAGTAAACTCTGATCATTGGAACATCTAATTTCTGATCACAAGCTATCAGTGTTTGTGGTAAACTCTGTCAGAGTATATGGTAAATTCTGACAGTCAATGCAAACTCTGATTACTATAAACTCTGATTACATGCTAAACACTGAGATTTTATCTATGACATCATATTTCATTTTTTGACATCATAATTATTATTCTCTGATTGGACTAATCATAAGGCGTGTGTTTCTCACAAAAGTCGATTCATATCTATACACAGACACATACACACTTACTGTATTTTGAGAATTGCACTACTCATTACTCTTCCAATAATTTTATGCCATGTGTCCCACTATACACTATATGCAATTGAGAGGGAATATTTTATTTCATATTTTCACTATCTACATCTTGTCTTCTCTCTCATTTTCTCTAAAAACCCTAATTTTTCTCAACATGCCAATCTCTGTATTATAATGGTATCTAAAGGTCTAACCTTCCAAAATTACACATTCGCTGCTACTAACTATATTTCTCTTTTGACTAAAACTGATGCTCCTCAAGAGTTTCGTGTGATTCAGGATTTCTTACAAAACACTTACATTGGATATATGCTACAAGAACCCATGAACTTTTCTGCTCAGTCTCTGATAAGAATATGGTCTACTGCTAAGTTCAATAATGCTAGTGATGATGATGAGCCTATCATCACATTCAAATGCAATGGCACTCATTATATAACACATGCTATGGTTCGTCAAGGCCTTCATCTTCCGAAAGTGGCTATGTATGATGATCTTGTTGGCGATGAACATATAAAGGAGTTCTTCAGAGAAATAGGCTATGGAGGAAGCCTATCAAAACTTGGGAGCTTAACAAGGCCTCATTTAAGAAGAGAATGGAGCTTCTTTTTCGACTGCATTACAAGGGCATTCACAGTAAAATGCACCAATTTTGATGCAATTCTGCAACTGTCTCAATAGATTGGGTGTTTTCTGACCCACAATTAATATTTTAATTTTCCCTGTTTAATAATTAGGTAATTAGCTAGTAAAATAGAGGATGATGCACATACTATTTATTTTACTAGATTTTTACAGTTAATCTTTAGCTATTTATTGCCTGATGTAACTTTTGAGCATGATCAGAGTCTAGCTAGTTTTTGTATGAACAAAAGAATATTTGCTGAATTAGCGAGGAAGGATGGAAAGAAAGAATTTGTAGGTAATCTCTACAACTTGTTTTATCCTACATGAGTCAGGCTTCTCTTAAATCAGAGAATGCCTACCATGTATGGGAGGGATTTCTTGACAGTGGCTATGGATCAGAGTTTAGCACCCTCTGATTCTAACCCAAGCCACCCACCAATCACTGACCAAAAAACACTGATTCCAACCTCTACAGTCTCCCAAAAGACTATAGTTGTAACAAAAACCTCTCAACAAGGGCCAAGCAACAAAAGAAAAGGAAAATCAGTGAAGGAATCTTCTCCAAAGAAGAGGAAATTAAAAGATGAAAATACAGATTCTGATGACAGTAATGAAGGGTTGGTTTTTCCTGTGAAGAAGGTTGTTAAGAAGGCTTCTGAGATTCCTTCTGCACCATTCATGAAGCCATTCACAGTTAATCCAATGTCTGAAATGAAAAAGAAGAGAAGAAGATTAATCAAGACTGCAATCTCTGAAGGTCTAAAATTTGAAAGGTTAAACTCTGATGCAGCAATAAATTCTGACAAATTGTTAAACTCTGAAGAAATCTTAAACTCTGATGTCCTAATCTCTGATCAGCCAAACTCTGTCCAACCACAAGTACTAAACTCTGATACTGTTATAAAGTCTGGTGAATCTACATTGCTTGACCAAATAAACAGTAACATTGGTGGAATTGAGGTAGATGATGATGATGAAAATGTCAATAGAGAAGAAAATGATGAATTGGCTAAAATGGATGGTAATTCTCTCCATGTTAATCCTTTTATCAGTCCTGTAATCATTTTGGAAAATATTGATGCTGCAAGTGAGGCTGTTCCTGTGACAATCTCTGATTCCCCTGTTCAATCTCCCAAACAAATTATCAAGGAAATATCATATGAAAGAGTAAGGGAGCTGGCAGAAGAAGTAAGAAAGGAGATGGAAGCAAAGAAATCAAAATCAACTCCAGCCTCTCCTAGTACAAAGCAATTCACAAGAAAGAAGAGGAAACAAGTTTCTTTTGGCCAGGACACACAAGAACCTACCTCTCAAAGTGAGGTAGCAGTCATCTCTGGGCCAGGCACACAAGAACCTTCAACACAAAGAGTTGATGCAGCCACAAATGAAGCAGATGAAGCCAGCAGAGATCAGGGGTACAACCCACAAGAACCTTCAGCTCAAAGGGTTGAAGAAGTTGTTAATGCCCCTACCACACAAGAACTATCCAATCAAAGTTTGGATGCAGGCGCAACATCTCTCAATGAAGATCTTGTTATTGCTGATGCAAAAGAGACAAACTCTGATGAAGTTCCAATGGCAATCTCTGATGCTATCATGGTACAACCTCTCTCTGCACAGCCTATGGAAACTACATCAACCACAACTACAACTCAAGGTACAAACTCTGACTTTTCTTCAGAATTTGCATTCTCTGATAGTATAAGTTCAGATTTTACCTTTCCTATTTTAACTGCTGGGATGACCATGGATAGTCCTGAAAAGGGTACCCCTATTCATGTGACTACAAACATCCTTTCTCAGCCACCTCTTATTTCTGTAGGACACTGTGTGTTGAGCCTTTCTAGTAAGTCTGAGGTAAAATGTGTGAAAAACAGAATTAATAATGAGAGACAGACACTGGATCTGGCAAAAGGAGAGATAGAATTGAGAAAGAAGTTAGTTACTTCTAGTGAGCAAAATCTAACTATTAAAAGTTATGATATGTGTGATGTGAGAAGTAATAAGATTACTTTAAAAGAAAAAAGTGATTTAGGATGTTCTATTACTTTTTCAGGTACTCAGAGTTTATCATTCACCACAAACTTTGATCTGCCAATCTCTGATAATGCTATAAACTCTGATGGGGAGGACACAAACTTTGATGAGCCAATTTTTGGTGATGAAGAAGTTACAGATTTGTCAATTCCCTTCACTCAGAGGTACAACACAAAGAGGTGGCCTGATAATTCTTTTGATGCTCATGAAAGGATGAAGATGGATTATCCTGATTACATAGTAGTGGAAAAGCTCAAGGGAGAAATTGAAGCTGCCTTGGATGCAGAAGGTGTCAAAAGGAATTTTAGCTCAAAAGCAGAGCCATCAAATGAAAATTTGCTCAACTCTCACAGGCAATCCATTTGGGATTTGTCTTGGAAATATCCTAATGAAGAGATATCATGGCCCCATGTCCATGAATTGATCAACAAGGCAGACAAAGAATTAAACTCTGATGAAATGAAAACTATTTTGAAGGCTACTACTGTGTTGTCCAAGGGACTTCACAATGAAGTTTGTAAACACTATTCACCTCATGAATTCGAACCCAATAACCGAACTCTAAATTATTTATCTGTAAATGATTCAAAAGAATTTTTTAATTTAGTGAGTATCATATTCAACCTCCCTTCTACGATACTTCCGGGACCTAACAGAAATGAAAAAGTCTGCATAATCAAAAGTCTTACTGAATGCAATTCAAAGGTCTTACCGAATTTTATTTAAGACTATTTAAAAAGTCTTATCGAAAATTCCTTAAGACTTTAGAAAAAGTCTTACCGAAAATTCCTTTAAGACTTTAGGAAAAGTCTTACCGGAATATAGAGAGAAGAAAAGTCTTGAAAGCTACCTCAAAAAATATCTTACCGAATTAAGAAGAAAAAGGTGTTGCTAGAGTTTTGAAGAAAAGTCTTACCGAATTTTCAGAATGTTTTACTGAATTCAGAAAGTCTTGCCCACTGATTTATCAAAAGTCTGAAGGCATAATTAATTGTCTTTTAGAAGTCTTGTTAGAAAATTCTTGCTAGCTTACACCTCTATAAATATGAGGCAATTGGCTTCCTTTTTCAAAAGAGTTAGAAACCTTTCAAATTCAGTCATTTGTCTGCAAAGTTATATTCACAGACTTTCTGTGATGATTTGAATTTTAATTCCTTAAGTAGAACAATTCATATCAAATTTGTTCTAAAAATTAAAGAAATATTCTACGGAATATTGTAACATCCTTTCAAGTTTAATATATGTATTTAACTTGAATCATGTTTAAATAATTTTAATTATTCTTGATAATTAAAATATTATTTTAAATTAGAATAATCCACGAGAAAATCTCAAGATTGTATTCAACCCCCCTTCTATAATCTTATATAGGGATCAACAGTCAAGAATGACTTCAAGATATATTCTTCCACAATTGCAAGAGCATCACCAACAAACTTCTTCAATTTCTTTCAACATCATAACATTAACTTTTCCATTCATAGGTTGAAATCCAAAGTAATAACCCACACCTTCTTGAAATTTGATTTGCTTCACTTCTATTGGCATGTCTTGATCATTTCCTTCAGTATCAACATACTTCAGAGAAAATTACTTGCTCATCTGTTTATTTGCATGTCTGTGCAGAGTCAGCTTCCTGTCAATTTCTATAAGCCATTTCTTTGTCACTTCCTCCTTACTCCTATTCACCTCAGCTGCTATTGACAAGAGAAATTTGATATAGTGTAATTCCACAGCTTGTTTGAAGAAAATGAAGTTTTACTGGTTGACTTCCTCCCTCCATAATGTACACCAACATCTCAGTTTTGATTTTTTCAATTTGATATTAATCTCCTGGTAACTTCTTTTCAAAAACATTATAAAAAATTTGAGCAGACACAACCTTGTTTAGATATTTTTTGGTTATCTTCTCAAACTGTTTATCTATAAGTGAGTGAAGGTTAGCTGCTAGATTTGTTGTCCTGTCTATGTCAGGTGTTGAGATGCCTCCAAGCCCTTTTGTTCTCCTAGCTCTCAGTTGAGTATTCTGTTGACTGCATCTATAATAGTTAGGTTCTTTACTTTCTTCGCCCTTCTTCTCATCAGAGTCTGAACTTTGTCTTCTTCTAACAGAGTTTGATCTAGACTCTGATGTCCCATGTCCAGTCCCTGGATGGTGTGATTGAGTTTTAACAAAACCCCCCCAAAAAAATTTGTTGCGCACCAAAAGGACCCTTAGGATCATGAGAACTATCATATCTTCCATTATCATCCCTCTTCCTTTTGACTCCTTGTGAATCATCCTTGCATTTGTCATCCTTATTACTCCCTGAATCACCAACTTTATTCTCCCCCTTTTTAATATCATCACCACCTGTGACAGCCAAAAGGATTTGTTCCAAGACTGAGAAGATATTTTGTTAGGAATTATGAGATTTGATGATAACAAATTACTTGGAATTACAATAGAGAGTTAAATTTAATTGTAACTGGCCAACGTATATATGGCTTATAAATATCCATTGACTAGGAAACCATTTATAAGTTGAAGTTGTTTGTCAACTGATAATATGGATTGTAGCAATTGATTCATTTTTCTATTTTATCAGTTGATTGTAATATGTCGATGGATGTTGTAATCCAGTCAACTAATATTTATTGACTTCAATTGATAGCTCTTCAACAGATGTGAAAAATGGCTGATTAATTGTAAATATCCTAAGCCAGAATTCTCTCAAATGAAGTGATCAACAGATATTGAAGTCGATGGATAAGGACACTGTTCGATGGATAAAGGTCAATAAAAGTCAAATCAATAGATCTCCATCAATAGATGAAAGCACCAAAGCTATCAACGGACAAAAGAAATCAATGGATAAGCAATCGATGGATAATCAAAATATCCATTGATACATCAATTGATCAATGGATAATCTATTCATCGATGGATAAGCAAAGGAGGATCGATTGATAAACTTCACAACAATGATTAGTTAATCAAAATTTCCCAGAATAGTTAAAGATAAATGGAATGGAATCTTTGCAGAAACTGAATCAATGGAAGACAGTCATGTCAGGATTGTGAAGACTTTCAAAGGAACACAGTCTTCAAGGAATGGATCAAGACAATGATATTTCCATAACTAGATAAAGTCTAATGAAGACTGTGAAAGTAACTAATTTCTATTTTCATGCAAACATTGTAAAATGTACTCTATGATGTTATCAGTCGATAGAAAATAGAAGTAGAAATAAAATGCTATATATAGTTTAGTAATTCATTGTAGCAAAGTGTAGATGTTGCATTCAGAACTCAAGGAAAGCACAATAGAAAGTTAGACAATATTTGTAGTGCTTTTCTTAGTTTCAATTTACATTTTGCAAGCAACTTGGTTGCATACCAAGGTTCATTGAAAGCAAAAATATTCATTAGTAGAAAAACAATCCACTAGTAATTTTAAAGATTTATTTTCAATAGCTTTAATTTTAATCTTCTGACTTATATATTTCAGTTCCTATTATCCAAACACTCAAACATTTATAATTATATAAACTTAAATCCGCAAGAATTTCTCAATAATTCTTAAGTTTGTATTTAACCCCACCTTCTACAAATTTGTACTTAAGGGAAATAACAATTGGTATCAGAGCCTAGCTTTCGACATACATAAATTTAAGATCTAAGTACATCAAGCATGAGTCAAAAAGACACAGGGGTGAAGATTCCAGTCTTGGAAAAAGATGAGTACTTTCCCTGGAAAGTCAAAAAACACTTACATCTGCTATCCATTGATCCTTCCTATGTTAACTGCATAGTGAAAGGTCCATATGTATCTATGAATATAGTTACAAGTGTGAATGCAGATGGTATTCAAGCACCAGATAAGCTTATTCCAAAACCTGTGAGTGAATACACAGATGAAGATAAAAAGGAAGTGCACAAGGATAAAAAGGCCTTAAAAATCTGTTTAATGGTCTTGAAAAGGATATGTTTGACAATGTTATCAACTGCACAACCTCCGAAAAAGTCTGGGATACTCTTCAAACTCTATGTGAAGGCACTGAGCAAGTAAGTAAGAACAAGATGCAACTCTTGATTAAAAAATATGAGGCCTTTCACTTCAAGAGTGGTAAAGCAATCAATGACACATATAGTAGGTTTCAAAAGCTATTGAATGAGCTAAAACTATATTGAAGAGTATATGCTGTTGAGGATACCAACCTCAAATTCTTGAGGTCCTTACCCAAGGAATAGAAACCAATGACTGTGTCTATAAGATAATCTTTTGATTTCAAGGAATATCTCTTGACAAGTTGTGTGGAATACTGAAGACCTATGAGTTAGAACTATAACAGGATAAGGAGATTGAGAAAAGTCAAAAAAGGACAAGTCTGTTGCCTTGATGGTGAAGGAAAAGCAAGTTACGGAGCCCTGTGAAGATGTTGTTGTTAAAGAAGGGAAGAAAAAGAGTTATGGAAAGGCTACAAGTGGCATTAGATATGATGAATCTTCAACTAGCAAAAGAAATGAAATAGTTGAAGATGATGAGTTATATACTAAGGATGAAATAGATGAGCATTTGGCTTTTCTATCAAGGAAATTTTCAAAACTCAAATTCAAGAGGAATCCTATGCAAAGGCATGGATTCCAGTTTAAGAGAGATAATCAAAAAACCAACTTTAAATGTGTATTGGCTGATCACTTTTCAAATGAATGCAAAAAGCTAAAAATAGAGAAGAAATCAAAGTTCAGTGATGGTATTGACTATAAAAAGTATTTTGATTTGCTCAAACAGAGAGAAAAGGCTTTTTTAACAGAGGAAAAGGACTGGGCTGCTGAGGATGATTCTGAAGAAGAAGAATTCATCAACCTTGCACTTATGGCCAACCATGATGATCAAGAAGCTAGTTCATCTAACAATCAGGTAATTTCAACAAATCTATCTGAATTATCCAAAGATGAATGCAATAATGAATGCAATATTACAATTACTGAAATGTCTAATGAGTTGTATAATTTACATGTCACTCTTAAATCCTTGAATACAGAGAACACTAGACTCAAAAGCACCATAGACATTTTAACAGAAAGGAACATACACCTAGAGAGTGAGCTAGTGAAAATGGATAGACTCAGGGTAGAAAACAAAGATGCTAGAAAGGAATTAGTTGAGTGTAAAAAGGAAATAGAAACTCTGAAAGAAAAACTTGAAAAAGAATTGAATACCATTGACAAATGGAACAGGTCCAGTAAAGCTAGAAAAAAGTTGAATGACATTCATGGAACAAATTCTTTCACCATGTTGTCTGAGACTCTTGAGAAATTAGCTATTGATGAAAATCAATCTTTAGAAAAGAAGCAATCGATTGCTAATCCTGAATTAACTGATAAGAATTATGAAAGGCATATGACTAGGCCTATTTGTAATAATTAGATGACAACTCAACTCTAGCTATAAAGAGAAGTAAATAATAAATACCAAACAGAAATCAAGACGAAGACAGTCAACTAATCACAAAGGACCTAAGTATCAGAAGTAATTTTATGGGATTGCTACTCAACACTGGAAGAAGTTCATTTTAATGTTCATGCGTCAGTGAAAAATAAAGTGGTAGTGTTTCATAAGAGTTCAGAAGATATAAAAGATTTCAAGTGGTTACTACAGAAGGATTCCAGAAGATGAGGAAAGACAGTAAAGCCAAAGGATGATAGAAGGCCACAACTTAAAAGTTATTAATTGAAGAATATTTATTAGAATGGCACAAATGAACCAGACAGTACATTTGTGTGTCATCTATAATAATATTTATTCTTCAGTTAGCTGAAGTGGTTTTATGACAGAAGACAAAGAAAAGACGGAAAGACCTCGGAGCTGACAAGTTACATAAGTCAAATAATATTTTAATTTTACTAAGTAAATTAATTATTTAATTTATTTAATTAAATTAATTCAAGATAAAATTAATTTAATTTATGAATTATTTAATTACATTTAATAGAATTAATTTATTATAAAAGATATGATCTGATATGACTTTTAAATATAATTCAATTGACTTATTAAAGAGTCATACCAAATTATATAGAAGAGTTATACCGGATTTCTTCAGAAAGTCATACCGAATTCAAAGAGCTCAAAAGTCATACCAGATTTCTTTAAAGAAGAGACATACCAGATTTCTTTAAAGAAGAGTCATACCGAATTTTCAAGAGTCATACCGTATTTTAGAAAGTCATACCCAGCCTTTTTAAGAGTCATACAAGGGTTATTTCTAATCTTTCAAGAGTCATATTGGAAGAGTCATACCAGCTTTACAACCTCTATAAATATGAGGTTTTGGCTTCATATTTCAGTGATTGAAAACATTCAAAATTCAGAAATTTGTATGCATTGTAATATTCACAGATTTCTGTGCAAATTTGGAATATAATTGTTAAACCCCGAACACTTCATGTCGAATTCGTTCTAGATTATTTTATCAATTATATACACTTTTCATCAGATAATTTTTGTAATACTTTTCAAGTTAAAAATTATATCTTCTACTTGAACAATATTTCATTAATATTAATATTTCGTGAGTAATTAAATTAATATTTTAAATCCGAAATTTCGCGACAATTTTTAGATATTGTATTCAACACCCCTTCTACAATATCAGGGACCAACAATTAGTATCAAAGCTGGTTGATATTTTTAATATCAGATCCGAACCAAATATTCCGCAACTCATCCAGATCTCAAAAATTATTTTTAATTCAAAATAATTTTTTATTCAAAATAATTTTTTTTTACAAAATAATTTTTTTGATCAAAAATTGTTTTAAGTCAAAAATTAAAATATTTTTTTGAAACACTTAAATTTTAATCTTATTAAAGATGAGTACACAGAAAGTGATGAGCATTAAAATTCCACAGTTTGATAGAGATCACTACAATTTGTGGAAGCACAAAATGCTACTGTTCATTGGGATTGCCAATCCCAAGTATGCATTAATTTTGTCCAAAGGTGTTGAACCCCCAATAACAGTTATTCTCCAACACGAGGAAGATGGAGTCGTAATTCCTCACAAACAGTTTACAAAAAGTCTAGCTGACTACACAATTGAAGAAAAGGAAGTTGTGTCCCTGGACAACAACCTCAAACTCATATTGATAGAATCCCTAGACTACGTCATGTACAATCACGTGGTCAGTTGTAAAAATTCCAAACAGATCCGGGATACAGTAGAGATAATCAACGAAGGGACTAAAGAAGTCAGAGAGAATAGACTGGAGATCCTGACCTCCCAGTACGAGCAGTTTAGATCCAACCCTGATGAGGGTATCTCTGAGGTGTTTCAGAGATTGAATAAATTAATAAACGATCTCAACCTCAATGGAAAATATTATCAGAACCAGGAGGTCAACAGAAAGTTTTTGCTAACCTTTCTAGAACATCTGAAACATAGGATCGCAGCTATCCGGGAGTCTAGGAACATGAAAGAACTTACACTAGACAAACTTTACGGAGTGCTAAAGACCTATGAATTGGAGCAGATCCAGACAAGAGAAACATATGACAGAGGTAAGGTTATGAGTTCCTCCAAAGCACTAATAGTGGAAGCACCCGAGAAGATGGAAGTGAAGGCTGCTGTACCTTCAAATAAATCAATAGAGTATGTGGTTCCAGAATTTGGACATACTTCTGATAAACAAGAAGATGGTGAATTCTNGGTGATTTCTACTCACTGGAAGAACTAGATCAGCTAGAAGATGAATCTCTAGCTATGGTTGCCAGGAAGTTTGGCAACATGAGATTCCGAAGGAACTCCTCCTACAAAGTCAAACCTAATTTTGGAAGTTACCAAAGAGGAGGGTCTTCATCAGCTGAATCAAGAAACGGCTACAGGACCGGCTTAGTTGAAAGAAGCAAGTTTCGTTGCTTCAACTGCAATGAGCTAGGCCACTTTGCAATTGAGTGCAAAAAGCCGAAGCAAGGGAAGAAGAGAGAGTCTTATGAAGACCTCAAGGAAAAGTATGATGCACTTGTGAAAAAGCATCAAGGCAAATCTTATCCAGCAAAGAGCAAAAGCTGGGATGACTCAGACAATGATGATGAGGAAGAGCTGGGAAATCTTGCTCTTATGGCTTCATCCGAGGAATCACTGTCTCCCACATGACAAGGAATAATATATGTAAACCCTTCTTGCCCTAAAATGTTTGCATTGCTAGGTAAAGAACTAGATGGTGAAAGAGATAAGGTTAAGAAACTCAGACTCAAAGTCAAAGAGTTA
>QRFB01000914.1:37156-47828 GCA_008931105.1 Oenanthe javanica | reverse complement strand
TTGACTGAGGACTTAGCTGTTCAAGTCAGTAAAGTCAGCTGTCATGTTTTAGTTGAAACCAATCTCAAAAACCAGATAGAGGAAGAAAAGAAAAAGTTTCTTGCATATAAGAATTCCTCGTATATTGTAAAGAACTTAGTTGACCAACATGAAATAAGTCATAAAGTTGGAATAGGCTTCGAGTACAATAAATCTGTAGGAAAGGCAAGCAACATAACCCCTTTTAGAAAAAGTGCTGAAGAAAGGGGTATCCCACATGTTGTTAAAGACACACCGAAACCTCTCTTCATAACACCGATAGCTGAACCCATCCTTGAGAGCTCCATACTGATTGCATATAAAATGCAGTTAGAGGATCTCGAGGAAGAGAAGAAGGCAGGAGAACATGTTAAGGACATAAAAAGAGTTAATGTCCAGAAAGAGAAGAGTGCACTCAAAAAACCAGTGAAAGTTGTGGGAACTTCTGATTTCCCTAAACCTGGTATAGGTGCTAAAAACTTAAAGAATAATGTGAACATACCTAATACGTTTGTTAATAGTAGGAATAGTAACAACAAATATCATTCTACTGAGAACTTTAAAACTGCTGATAAAGTTGAAGTAGAAACTGTTAAAACACCTACTGTTTTGAATAACATGCCTGTTATTGATGTATGCCATAAACCTTGTGGTATGTTAAATTGTATGTTATGTGCTTTTAATGCTATGACTGCTTATTTCAAACGCATGATTGCTAATAAAGAGAACATGACACCTAGACAACACATGAATAATAAATTTGCAAAATCTAAGACTGTGNACTCCTTCACCTGAGAAGAAGGAATCATATATTCCTAAGTCTAAACAAAAAGTTGTTAAGACTGTTTATAGGAAGGTAGGAACAGTCAAGGAAGATGATGCTGCTATTTGAAAAGGATTTGTTGTCAAAGCTGACAAAGGTCAATTCTTTAAGTATGCCGGGCCCAATCAATTTTGGGTTCCAAAGATGAATTAATCCGTTTGATGTATGCAGGGAGTTAAACAGGTAAACCGAGTTGTATGGATCCTGGACAGCGGATCTTTAAGGCATATGACCGGAGATAGTGCCCTGCTATCAAATGTGGTTGAAAGAGCTGGCTCAATCATCACCTTTGGAGATAACAACAAAGGAATGACTACGAGATATGGCAAGTTAAACTCTGGGAATGTTATCATTGAAAACGTCTCNGTCTCTTTGGTGGAAGGACTTAAGCACAATCTACTCAGCGTCAGTCAATTTTGTGATAAAGGATACAAAGTAAACTTTATCAAGGAGAAGTGTTTAATAGCTCATTCTAAAGATGACAAGTTGGCCTTACGTGGAGTAAGGAAAGGAAACTTGTACATAGCCGATCATAACTCAAGAACTGAAGATGAAGTAAACTGTTTCTACTCAAAGGCTTCATCAGAAGAAAGCTGGCTATGGCGTAAGAAACTCTCACATCTGAACTTTAAAACAATGAACTCTTTAGTCAAGAGGGATTTGGTGAGAGGACTGCCTCCGATGGAATTTATACAAGAAGGATTGTGTGAGGCATGTCAGAAAGGGAAATCAAAGAAAGCAAGTCATAGAGGCACATACACTACAAACATCACTGAACCACTTCAATTCTTTCACATGGATTTATTTGGTCCAGTAAATATTATGTCTATGTCAAGAAAGAAATACGCTTTAGTGATTGTGGATGACTTCACAAAGTACACGTGGATTTATTCTTGAACTCTAAGGATGAAACTCCACATTTGGTGATTGATCATATAAAGCTGATTGAGTTAGATTCAAAGTTACCTGTCCGGGCAATCAGATCAGATAATGGAACAGAATTCAAAAATGAAGTTCTGAATAACTTCTGCTCAGACAAGGGGATAACAAGGCAATATTCAGCACCAAGAACTCCGCAACAGAAT
The DNA here is from genome assembly GCA_008931105.1 of Oenanthe javanica. NCBI lineage: Eukaryota > Viridiplantae > Streptophyta > Magnoliopsida > Apiales > Apiaceae > Oenanthe > Oenanthe javanica. Next base: position 45,902 of record QRFB01000914.1, on the reverse strand, counting down.
GGAGTTGTAGAAAGGAAAAATAAAACCCTGATTGAAGCTGCAAGAACTATGCTAAGTGAATCAAGGTTACCTATCTACTTCTGGGCTGAAGTAGTAAACACAACATGTTCTACCCAGAATCGAACTCTGATCAACAAAGATCATATGAAGACTCCCTATGAATTAATGGCTAGCAAGAAACCTACTCTAAAGTACTTTCATGTATTTGAAGCCAAATGTTATGTGCTGAAAGATGGAGATGAACATCGTGGCAAGTTCTAGACCAAGGCACATGAAGCTATTTTTGTCAGATATTCAAGAAGAGCATATAGGGTATACATAATTGATCAGCACTAAGTAAAAGAAAGTGTCAATCTTACTTTTGATGACACTAAACTCCCTAACATCCAAACTGAAGATCCTTCTGAGTCATTAAAACTTGATAATCATCCAGGCTCAGATACAGATAGTGAAGAAGAACCTGAAGCTGCAACAGGAGATGATAATGGAAATAATAATGATAATGATCTAGGTACTAGTGGTGGAAATAATGGAAATACTGGAGATACTACTAATACCAGTGGTGGATCAACAAGTATGCCGGGCAGAAATTCAGATGAAGATGGTGGATCGACTGGCAGAACATAACATCCAAATGAATATCAAGGCGAATCATCAAGGTCAAACCTACCAAGGGAAAGGATATGGAGCAAAGATCATCATTTTGAATTGATCATAGGTGATCCAGATGTTGGAGTTAGAACCAGAAGTGCAACTTTAAATGAATGTTTATTTTCAGTTTTTCTATCTCAAGAAGAACCAAAGAAGATTGAAGATGCATTAATTGATCCAGATTGGGTTCTTGCCATGTAAGAAGAGCTCAATTAGTTCGAAAGACAAGAAGTCTGGACACTGGTACCCAGGCCTAAAGATAGATCCGTTATTGGCACGAAATGGCTATACAGAAACAAGTTAGACGGTGATGGCATTGTTACAAGGGACAAAGCCAGACTGGTCGCAAATGGTTACTCTCAGGAAGAGGGAATTGATTATGACGAGACCTACGCACCAGTTGCAAGACTTGAAGCCATCAGGATATTTCTGGCATTTGCAGCACATTCCAATTTTAAAGTCTATCAAATGGATGTGAATAGTGCATTTCTGAATAGAGAGTTAGAAGAGGAAGTATATGTGGAACGCCCCCTGGCTTTGAAAATCCAGAGTTTGCTGATTTTGTGTATTTTCTATTCAAAGCTCTCTATGGACTCAAGCAAGCACCGAGGACATGGTATGACACACTCTCTGTGTTTTTACTTAAAAATAGTTTCATTAGAGGTGTCTGTTAGGTCCAAAATCATCATAGAAGGGGGGTTAAAAATGATGTGGTAGATTTTTCGTTTAATTACAGATTATGTGTTTGTGTTTTTAAGATATGAAAATGGGAGTTAATGAAACACAAAGATTCAGGGAAATAATAATGTATTATTAAATCCCTGAGGTGCTACACTTCTAATCAAATGATTAGCTTCAATGGGTTCAATTAAGGTTACAATAGAAATACAGTTGAGTGATATAAATGACTGTCTTTAATGGAGCTCCCGTCTGTATATCTTTTGTTGAAGATGAATGAATACCTCTTTTATCCATATTGATTTAACCCATATATATTCTGTAGACTTTTGGAAATTGATTTCCACAATTGTACAAGTCCTTTGTTGCGCCTGTAAGAGTGCTAGTGGTGTATAGGCGCCACTTGGATGTTTGTTGCACCTAAATACGTTTGTTGCGCCTCTAGAGCTTTTTGTTGCGCCTTGTATACGTTTAGTTGCGCCTGTACACCATTCTATTAGTGCAGACACCACTAAATTACTTAGAAACATTTCCAGCAGTTATGTTGCGCCTAGCTTGAGCCTTTTTTGCGCCTGCACACTGGATGAAGTGTGTAGGCGCCACAAACATTCCTCTTACCTTCAAGTGGTGCCACATCAAGTTTTGTTGTGCCTGCACACCCATTCCCTTGTGCAGGTGCCATAAACCATCTTCAAAACTTGCCTTAGCTTTTGACTTGGTTTGTTGCTCCTTTACAAGGTTGGTGGCGCCTCTAGAGTACTTCAAGAGTGTAGGAGCCACCAAATGCAATATTACTTGCTTTAACATATTTATTGAAGTGCTTGAAGTAATTGTTACTTTGATTTTCACTCTTTTGGATTGATCAACTGGTTTTCTTCTGATTAAACAAGACAATTCTTTTCTTGTTGTGCTGACGCTTAGTGCACTGGTCTGGTTCACAAATGACTAACACTGAATTAAATTCCCTTGACTTCTGTTCTGATTCAGTTGATTAATTTGGACTGATTCATTGCTTCTGATCACTGAAACCCTTTGACATCTATACTTCAATCATTGCACTATCTTTAGTCTGAACACTTATTTGTTGCTGAGGCCTTAACATATAAATGAACTTTTCTCGCTGTTGTTCAGTAAACTTTACATCTTGAATGTTCTACAGTGATGTATGTATGATTTCTGTTTGCATGTCCTTCTGGATTCCTGTGCTGCATATTAGTATTATTTATCTATCTTTGTTTCTTAGTTGAGTTATCATTATCACTATTACATATTATGTTACATTATGCTCTACATTCTCCCCCTATTTGTTTGTTAGAGTTCGACAAGCAAATCTTGTGAGAGGATAACTCAACTGATACTTACAAGAAAAAGTAAAGTGCAGAAAGACAGTAAATAATATTAATTACATTCTGGATTAGATTTTACATTTCCAGATTTCTTGTGTACAATAAAAGTTTGTTCCTCTAGCCTGAACATATAATTATATGATCTTTTACTTCTTTGTACTGAGTCTTGCTTGTGTTTAGATCTTATTTTGGAGTAATGCTTTATTAGCTCTTCCTCCTTCTGGTCTAACCTTTCCTTCACTATATCTCTAGCTTCTACTTCAAGAGTATTGACCGGAGGTGGTTCTTCTAGCTTCTTCAAAACTTCAGTGAGAAAAGCAGTTGAGTTTGTCTTGGAGATTGACTCGAAGGCCAGACAATCTTTGAAAACACGAACACTGTTATCCTTTTTGGAAAACCTTTTACTCTATCAGTGTCATGCATCGACTCTTCTGCCAGCTTCTCCACTAGAACATCTTCAATTATCTTCAAAGCCTTTTTGTCTGAATTGACAGTGGATCTCTTTACTCTTGAAAGGACTTTTCGGATAATTTCATAATTGTTTCTCCTCAGTTTTGATATATCTTTCTTTTTATCCACTCCGTTCTTCTTGAAAAGGAAGTATTTTGTTCCATTCGGCTCCGTTTGAATGCAAGGTTCAGAATCTCTTATAACTTCAAGTACTTCAGTGCCATCCTCTCTTCTTACATATACTGGATCTTGGTAATATATGATTGTCTCCATTAGATATCTTCCAGAAGTTTTAATTGCTCTGTTCAGCCTGAATGCGTAGATCAACTCAACAGCTCTTAGATCTTCGTCTTTTCTATTCTTCTTGCTTTTGAGTCTCCATTCTACATACTGCATGAACATTGCATGACTTGAGTCCAGACATTCATCAGACAAAGTTAGGTTATGAAGTGTTGTTGCTTTATAGTACTTGACCACCGGAGGCTTCTCAAATGCTTCGACACCAATCTCTATAATTTTCTTCCCAATCATATCTCTCAGTATCTCATTTGTTTTATGCCCACCAAAGATGACTTTCCTCTTCAGCACATATAGCTCCACAATATTCATCTTTTCAAAACTCTTTGTCGACAAAACCTTTGACCCCAGTGTTGTAGAATTTATGAACATTTTCCACCCGTACTTGGATGCACTTACTGACACGCTTGTAATCTCTTCTGATAGCATAGCATAAAATTCATGAACATCTTCAAATCTTTCCCACATGGTTCTGAACAGATCAAGGACTTCTCTGTGTTTTTTCTGAATAAGAGTTAACTCTTTCTTCTTCAGTAGACTCCTTGCTTCATCCCAATCAGGACCAACATTTGCTTCAATGTCCCTGATTCTATTTCTTCTTTCTATTATGTTCTGTACTCTCTTCCATTTTCTCTTCATCAGTTCTTGAGCTTGATCTATACCTTGAGTAACAACTTCATCTACACCAACTAGAAGACAATCATTATCAAAAGCATATTCTTCAGCAAAATCCTCCTCAACATCTATTCCAGCAGCTTTTGCAGTTTCCTCTATTTCAATCTCTGTTGGAATCTCCAGTGGCACATAGGGCTCAAATATTTCTCCTTCTTCAAGTTGCCTAGCTCCAGGTCTATAGAAAATATCTGACTCCCCCTGAGCTGTATACTCCAATATCATTTCAGCTCCAACTTTTTCTTGTACTGTCCTCTCCCTCTCAGTTGGGTTATCCTCCCTTCTGACAGGAGTAATCTAAGATGTTGAAGTTGATTGAGTAGAAATAGGAACTTTTAGAGCCAGCAGTTGTTTAACAAAATCTTTGATTTCTTTCATTTCCACTCGCAACTGCTCCTGCACCTCCAAGATCTTTCTTATTGATTAGTGAATTTCAGTTACTTGGGCCTCTAGATTTAGAATCCTTTGGCTATGTGTAGTGTGTGCAATGTGTGGGGTGTTTATTTGGTTAGTGGGTATCTCACTCCTCACTGTTTCTGTTTGTTCACGACCATCAACACTCACACTAGGGAAATCAGGGTCAGGGAACACAAGATCATCAAGGTTAAGTGTTTCACTTATTTCCATAATAGCACTGAGATCTTCTGTACCTGCATTAAAATCCCTATCCCTTCTATGGGTAGGTTACCTCTCCGCCGGACCACTTTGGGTGGGGAGAACTCCTTTTTCAAGAACTGGGGGGTTGAGACCCAGTGTGGTCACCACTATTGATTCTTTAATGATTGGCAAAGTTGAAGAATCCGTGATGCCAGCTGAAGCCAATGAATGCATTACCTGTTCAGAGACACCCTGAGAAGGTTCTACTACCGAGGTAGTAGATACTCTTTTAAAAGAGTCCACATCCCTTCTATGGGTGTGTTGTCCCTCCACCTGACCTATTAAGGTGGGGAAGACCTCTTGTATAGGAGCTGGAATTAGAATCTCCAGGGGGGTCACCACCTCAGGCAATGTAGTGAGTGACAAATGAGAGCCTGTGGTTCCCCGCGATGGCTGTGAAGGCACTTCCACTTATAGTGGTGATGCTGTTAACACGGCTACTCCTTGAATGGAGACCTCTTCCCTTCTATGGGAGAGTTGCCTTTCCACTTCGCCCACATGCGGAGGGAAAACATCCTTAATAGGATCTAGAGATGTGAAGTCCAGGGGGGTCACCACATTTGACAATGTAATGAGCGGCTCGTGAGAGCCAGTGATGCCCCCAACTGTCTACGAAGACAGATTCTGAATTAGATCAACCAAAACAGTAATAGCTATTGAAGTAACAGATTTTGTTATAACCTCTGGTTCTGTCCCCGTACCTTTCAGGATTTTGTCAATTTCAGAATTGAGGTTACGAAGAAATAGAATGTCATTAGAGATTGGAGAATCAGGTTCTTGGCTCATATTTGCCCTAGGTTTAAAATTCATTTTACGTCGTTTTAGAGAGGGCAGAGCTGTAGGGGATATTTCAATAATTTCCTGATTCGGTAGGGAATCCCTATCATCTAAATCAATGGTTCATTTTCTTGTTTTGGGAGATGAAGAGAGTGTTTGTTGTTCTATGGCAGTGGTTAGAACTGGTTGGATTTGACCAAGTTCATTGCCAATTTTGATGGCCACTGAGGGCTCTTGTGTGTGTATTGCCGTTTGAGGCACAATAGTAGATATGGTGACAAATTCGTCAGTTAGAAATGTAGAAAAGTCAAAATCCAGAAGTGTACCTTCTTCCATGTGTTCATCAGAAAGGTCAGGTATGTACACATCTTTGTTTTAAATCTCCTCTGTAGTGTCCTCAACAACTACATCCATTTTTGGATTTTTAGGGTTATTCCTTTCTTCTTCTTCAGGTATTGGTTCTTGCTCATGTTCAGAGCCAGCTTCTTCTATAACTTTATCTTCCTTTTCAGTACCTGGTTCTTCTTCTTCTGAGGTAGTTTCAGACTTACTGGAGGTTTCAGCTTCATTTCCCTCTTCAGAGGTTGCTGCTTCTTCTTCTTCTACAGCTTCTTCTTCTTCTTCTTCTTCTTCTTCTTCTTCTTCTTCTTCTACTTCTTCTTCTTCATTAAACTGTCTAAGAAGATCAAAGAAATCTCTGATAGGGTCAGTCATCGGAGCAGGAGTATACCTGTTGGGATAGTCAGCCTCATTCTGTAGCAACATAATTGTCTTGAACTGGAGTGAGGGTGACTCTTCTAATGGACTGTTATGAAACTCTTATAGTTGATCAGCAGTCAGCACTTGATTCAACACCAGCTGCAAGAATCTGGGATACAAACAGGAGTTCTCCATCTTGGCCTGGTTCATCAGAATCTCTACCATGATCATCTTGCCAAAATTTAGCCTGGACCCAGAATCCACTACAAACCCAATCACCTTGTTGAACTGAGTGATTTCATGGAAACCACTTGTCTTTGGTGCAAAGCCGTGAGACAGGATGTTGAAAAATAGGTTCCATTCTTTGGGTAGGTGATTCTTGTAAATTTTCTTCAAAAGATTATTGTTCATTCTGGTGCAGTGCATGAACATGAAGAAATTGTCCAGATCTGCCTGTGATGGTTCTTCTTCAAAATTCTCAGAAGGCAGATGAAGTGCTCGATTGATGTCATTTTCAGTGATTCGCACCTTCTTTTTCTGAATCTTGCAAGTAAAGGCTGAGATTCCATTGGCAGATGTGTCCTGAGCAGACCTATAAACCTGTCTTAACAAATTTCTATTAAAAGGAACAGAAGTAGTTAGAGCGTACCGGACTATATACTGTTCATTTAAAAATCGAGTCCAGTTACCTAACTCACCTGCTTCAGTCCAATCATTTACTAAAATAGATAAATAATTAGTCTTTTTAATCTCAAAATTACCTGCCATTTTAATAAATTAAGAGATAATTTTTATGAATTAAAATTATTAATTAATATCGTAAAATTTTAATAAATTACGAACCAAGTCCTAATATTTAAAAATTACTAGATTTTTGTGAAATAATTATATGATGTTCTCCTTAGTAATTTTAGTCACACTTTTAATTTTATCTAGAATTTTAGGCGACTAAATTTTCAACAAATTTTAATAAATAACTTGAATTGTTCAAGAGTAGTGATTTTGTAAACCTATACCAAATTAAGATTTGACAGTTGCAAAAAGAAGATCGGTGAAAGTGATTCACAAAACTAGTCTCAGATTAAAATTTGGGTAAGAATTGATTAAGTTACTGTCGATTAAAACTCTAGATCTTGAACTTTTCTTGCGCCTATAATGGAGGTTTAGCTGTGTATGTATATATTAAGGTGCACCTAAATACCACACTTATATATAGGTGCAGGAAAAGAAGGAAAACAATTTTAAGTGGTTTGTTGCGTTTACACAGTGAAAGCACTGTGATGGCGCCACAAATCGTAAGAAGCGCCACAAAAGTTGTTAAGGAATTTTATTGCGCCTTCATAGTGGATGCACTGTGATGGCGCCACAAAAGTCCTTGGCGCAACATAAACAAAATCTTTGTGATTTGTTACGCCTTTACGGTGCAAGTACTGTATGGGTGCAACAAAACCTATAGGTGCCACTTGTTTTTTAAGAGATATTATTCCAAGTACTTGTGATAAATTATGTTGCGCCTATACCTTGGTTGCACTGTATAGGCGCCACTAAAATTATTTGAAGCACCACAAAGTACTTGAACAATTTCAAGTGATCTTAGATTTTGCTACTTATTTCATAAAATATTTATTAATAACAATAATAACATTAATTGTTAAAATTATTGTCATNAATTACTCACAAATATTATTTCACAAAATATTTATTAATAACAATAATAACATTAATTGTTAAAATTATTGTCATAAATAAATTATGCTTCTTATTATTTTACTTTTATTTTAAATAAGAGAATAAATATAAATACTCATCCTTTTTATTTAAAATAATTTCAAATAATAATCAAATATATAAGTGCCAAAAATTTATCAATTAAATACAAGCACTTAAATATTTTTCAAGGTCAAAATTAAATGAATACCAGATTAATAAAATTAACAGGCATGCACAAGGTATTTATCTAATATTTAATCTTAATTTATGGAAAATAATTTGGTAAATAAATTCACAAGTCCTAAAAGTATGAACATTAATTAACCAGTGAATTTATCATCTTCAAATTGTAGTTTTTGATTACTAACTTATTAGTTAGTAGAATTTAACATCCCAAGTTCACAAACCAGTCTAGTGAAAGTGATTTCATCCAGTGGTTTAGTGAAGATTTCTGCAATTTGCGGCTCTGTAGGTACAAGATGTAACTCTACAGTACCATTCATGACATGTTCTCTAATGAAATGATACCTGATATCAATGTGCTTGGTCCTTGAATGTTGAACAGGATTATTTATGATAACTATGGCACTTGTGTTGTCACAGAATATTGGAATTTTATCCAGCAACAGTCCATAGTCTTGAAGTTGGTTCCTTATCCACAGAATTTGTGCACAGCAACTTCCAGCAGCAACATACTCAGCTTCATCTATTGACATTGCAACTGAGTGCTACTTCTTGCTATACCAGGACACCAACCTTCTACCAAGGAATTGACAACTCCCTGATGTACTTTTTCTATCAATCCTACA
>QRFB01000914.1:0-14543 GCA_008931105.1 Oenanthe javanica | reverse complement strand
TTTATCTATTGCCTCCTTAACAAGATTAGCAGATTTCTTATAAGCCTGAAGTTTTAACTCTAACTAAGAAATTTTATTCCTAAACGCAATTTCTACTTCCTGGTTGCATTTGTCTCTATTCTGTAGATATTATATCTTCTGTTTCAGATCTTCTAGGTTAACACATGCAAGCTCTAGTTCTTCATTTCTAGCTTCTAGCATTTTATTCTTTAGAACTAGTTTAACATTTTCTTCTTCAGATGCTAGCATACTTGTGTGAATGCTAAACATTTCTACACTAAGATCTTCTACAGTTTTCATATAATCAGAATTAGACATANAAGAATATCAAAATATAAATATCGAAATATTTATATCGTCATTTCAAAATAATCTGTCTCCGGCTTCTTCCGGATTACGACAGTACTTAACATAACCTTCTGACTCCCGGTCTACGTTCGAAAATACATAACTCGTTATGCACTANGTGGAAAGAAATGATACCTTGGATGACTGAGGTGATGCCTCTGAAGAGTCTGCCATTAGTGCAACATTTCCATTTGTCTCTNAAGAGCCTTTTTCTTTTACCGGCTTATATCTATATTGCTTATAGCATATAACCGAAACATTTGCGAAATATGTAACAATACACAAAACAGTTCATACTTTTCAACATACAGTTATATCACAACAACAACAGTATTTCGACAAAACATTAGTACATTAGGTACGAGTTTTGAAAACTTGTCTGAGGTCCTGGGGTTCGTCGAGGTGCGGGGGCTTGACGTACGATCTATATAAGTCAAATAGAACGTTTCGTTAATCATTGGTTATCTTAACCACTAATGTCACGCACGCATGAACCATAAGCTTGACATAAGTTAGACCTCTCATTCTAGAGTTACTTAACCTTAAGGACATATGTTACTCACTTAAGTCAATTCATGGGTCAATGAAACCTTCCTACTTGTCACTTTACATAGACACTTAAGTTTCCCTTATTCATTCATTCTCCTTTAAGGTTTGTCATTGGACGTGCCCGGCTTCAACAATTTTATAAAATCGCAATTTTCTCCTCTGGTCATGAAATTTTGCAGAGGCCTTGTCCAAGTCCAAACTATGTTCCCTTAAAATTTCATAATTTTTGGTGACTTTTAAGTGGTCCATTTATATTAACAAAAAGGGATTCCCGAAATAGTTTGGTTGGTTTAGTTGTCTTTACTAAAATCGACTTATCTCCTAAACCGTATGTCGGAATAACATGATTAAAGTGTCAAAACGATCTATGAGTCAAGTACTATCCAACCATGGCCAGAGGTGTTAGGGGCCAGGAGCTTGACAAATCGGTTTTTACAGTTTAAAAGAGTGCTTACGAAAAATGGCCATTACGACGGCTATAAACGTAACGTTATCCGGATTCAACCAACGTGAATCCATTCACAACCAACAATCATCTCATTCATACCATCATGTTAACAACATTAAGCTACTCATCTCATAATCATATGCTAGCATCATTTCAAGAACTCAACTAAAACTCAACATCTTACTAACATCATTTCATCTTTACCATTCTAGCTCATGGATCCATCTACTATCACTTTCATGGCATACTACTCACACCAAAACACAAGGATTTAAGGGTGTTCATACCTTCTTGGAGTTCAAACAACACCTAGGTAGAGCTTTGAGTCCTTAAGAGTGCTTGATCTATCCTTAGAAACCAAGAAACATCAAGAACAAAACTTTAAATTTTCTATGTTTCACTATTCATACTATTCATGTTCATCTTGGATTAATTATTTGAAAATGAAAGACATGGAGGATGAGCTTGAGATTTGAACCATACCTTATCTATGAAATATAGAAGCTATGGTTAAAATATGAGGATTTATGGAGCTTGGACTTTGAATTTGAAATTCTCCCATTTCATCAAAACTGCCGAATGAAGCTATGGTGGGGAAGAAGTGAAAATGTTTACTTGGCTACTTGCTATGTGGCTGGTTTTGTGAGAATAAAATCTATGAAAAGGTTAATCATGGCTTTGTTGAACTTGTTCCAAGTGATAAAGTGGCTTTATGCTTACTTTTCCCTAATATTGGGAACCATGTCTCTAACCTTGGTTGCTTGCATGGTTACTTGCCTTGTCTTAGTTACTAGCTTTAGTTAATTCTCTAACAATGCAAGTACTTGCATGCATGGCTTCTTTGTAGTGCACTTCACTTTCCATTCATTAATTATACTTAATCCCTCATTTAGCAAGGCATGATTAGGGTTAACACTTCTCATTTCTTTCTTTGTAATGTGAACATTTACTAGTCACAATACCTTGGTATGTCTAGGATATAATTTCTTTGAATTATAATTTCCTTGGTCATAACCTAATCCTCCATCTCTCGATATCTCGTAAATTACAAAACAATTAGTAAACGACAAAATCTTCAGATTCTAACAACTTTTGCATTCACTTATTTACTTAGCACTATCACAATACAACTTCGGATTTATAATCCTCTACCATTTACATGGTGTAGGCTAACATGCTTTTCATAAAACTTCAAAGTTACTATTCATTCATAATTCAGGGTTTACAAAAATTCGGGTTCTTACATTCCTCAGCAACTGATTCCACATGTCTTTTTCCTTCCTTTTTATCATAGTCAAATCATATTCTTGTTTTCTGACCTATGACTTATTTATCTATTGCCTCCTTAACAAGATTAGCAGATTTCTTATAAGCCTGAAGTTTTAACTCTAACTAAGAAATTTTATTCCTAAACGCAATTTCTACTTCCTGGTTGCATTTGTCTCTATTCTGTAGATATTCTATCTTCTGTTTCAGATCTTCTAGGTTAACATATGCAAGCTCTAGTTCTTCATTTCTAGCTTCTAGCATTTTATTCTTTAGAACTAGTTTAACATTTTCTTCTTCAGATGCTAGCATACTTGTGTGAATGCTAAACATTTCTACACTAAGATCTTCTACAGTTTTCATATAATCAGAATTAGACATATCAACTGTGGAAAGAAATGATACCTTGGATGACTGAGGTGATGCCTCTGAAGAGTCTGCCATTAGTGCAACATTTCCATTTGTCTCTTCTTCATCATTGTCTGAGTCATCCCAGCTCTTTCCCTCGGCTATATAAGCTTTGCCCTGATGCTTCTTTACCATTGCATCATACTTTTTCTTAAGTTCGTCATACGACTCCTTTCTTTCTTTTCCTTGCTTAGGCTTCCGACATTCTGTAGCAAAATGCCCGTGTTCATCACAGTTATAGCATTTGAACTTATTGTGGTCTACCATCCCCGTCTTATAACCTCCTTTGCTGTAAGACCCTGAAGACGAACCACCTCGGTTGCTGTTTTTGAAACTGGAACCACTGTTACTTGAGTTACTCTTGAATTTGTACTTAGGATTCCTTCTGAACCTAAGGTTCTTGAACTTTCTTGNTTCCCTTAAAATTTCATAATTTTTGGTGACTTTTAAGTGGTCCATTTATATTAACAAAAAGGGATTCCCGAAATAGTTTGGTTGGTTTAGTTGTCTTTACTAAAATCGACTTATCTCCTAAACCGTATATCGGAATAACATGATTAAAGTGTCAAAACGATCTATGAGTCAAGTACTATCCAACCATGTCCAAAGGTGTTATGGGCTAGGAGCTTGACAAATCGGTTTTACAGTTTAAAAGAGTGCTTACGAAAAATGGCCATTACGACGGCTATAAACGTAACGTTATCCGGATTCAACCAACGTGAATCCATTCACAACCAACAATCATCTCATTCATACCATCATGTTAACAACATTAAGCTACTCATCTCATAATCATATGCTAGCATCATTTCAAGAACTCAACTAAAACTCAACATCTTACTAACATCATTTCATCTTTACCATTCTAGCTCATGGATCCATCTACTATCACTTTCATGGCATACTACTCACACCAAAACACAAGGATTTAAGGGTGTTCATACCTTCTTGGAGTTCAAACAACACCTAGGTAGAGCTTTGAGTCCTTAAGAGTGCTTGATCTATCCTTAGAAACCAAGAAACATCAAGAACAAAACTTTAAATTTTCTATGTTTCACTATTCATACTATTCATGTTCATCTTGGATTAATTATTTGAAAATGAAAGACATGGAGGATGAGCTTGAGATTTGAACCATACCTTATCTATGAAATATAGAAGCTATGGTTAAAATATGAGGATTTATGGAGCTTGGACTTTGAATTTGAAATTCTCCCATTTCATCAAAACTGCCGAATGAAGCTATGGTGGGGAAGAAGTGAAAATGTTTACTTGGCTACTTGCTATGTGGCTGGTTTTGTGAGAATAAAATCTATGAAAAGGTTAATCATGGCTTTGTTGAACTTGTTCCAAGTGATAAAGTGGCTTTATGCTTACTTTTCCCTAATATTGGGAACCATGTCTCTAACCTTGGTTGCTTGCATGGTTACTTGCCTTGTCTTAGTTACTAGCTTTAGTTAATTCTCTAACAATGCAAGTACTTGCATGCATGGCTTCTTTGTAGTGCACTTCACTTTCCATTCATTAATTATACTTAATCCCTCATTTAGCAAGGCATGATTAGGGTTAACACTTCTCATTTCTTTCTTTGTAATGTGAACATTTACTAGTCACAATACCTTGGTATGTCTAGGATATAATTTCTTTGAATTATAATTTCCTTGGTCATAACCTAATCCTCCATCTCTCGATATCTCGTAAATTACAAAACAATTAGTAAACGACAAAATCTTCAGATTCTAACAACTTTTGCATTCACTTATTTACTTAGCACTATCACAATACAACTTCGGATTTATAATCCTCTACCATTTACATGGTGTAGGCTAACATGCTTTTCATAAAACTTCAAAGTTACTATTCATTCATAATTCAGGGTTTACAAAAATTCGGGTTCTTACATTCCTCAGCAACTGATTCCACATGTCTTTTTCCTTCCTTTTTATCATAGTCAAATCATATTCTTGTTTTCTGACCTATGACTTATTTATCTATTGCCTCCTTAACAAGATTAGCAGATTTCTTATAAGCCTGAAGTTTTAACTCTAACTAAGAAATTTTATTCCTAAACGCAATTTCTACTTCCTGGTTGCATTTGTCTCTATTCTGTAGATATTCTATCTTCTGTTTCAGATCTTCTAGGTTAACATATGCAAGCTCTAGTTCTTCATTTCTAGCTTCTAGCATTTTATTCTTTAGAACTAGTTTAACATTTTCTTCTTCAGATGCTAGCATACTTGTGTGAATGCTAAACATTTCTACACTAAGATCTTCTACAGTTTTCATATAATCAGAATTAGACATATCAACTGTGGAAAGAAATGATACCTTGGATGACTGAGGTGATGCCTCTGAAGAGTCTGCCATTAGTGCAACATTTCCATTTGTCTCTTCTTCATCATTGTCTGAGTCATCCCAGCTCTTTCCCTCGGCTATATAAGCTTTGCCCTGATGCTTCTTTACCATTGCATCATACTTTTTCTTAAGTTCGTCATACGACTCCTTTCTTTCTTTTCCTTGCTTAGGCTTCCGACATTCTGTAGCAAAATGCCCGTGTTCATCACAGTTATAGCATTTGAACTTATTGTGGTCTACCATCCCCATCTTATAACCTCCTTTGCTGTAAGACCCTGAAGACGAACCACCTCGGTTGCTGTTTTTGAAACTGGAACCACTGTTACTTGAGTTACTCTTGAATTTGTACTTAGGATTCCTTCTGAACCTAAGGTTCTTGAACTTTCTTGCCGTATAGGCCATTGTCTTGTTTTCCAAGTGTTCAAGTTCTTCCATTGAGTAGAAGTCATCTTCATCACCTGCTTGAGCATTCTCTGAAATTTCAGCTTCTAGAATCTCTTCTATCTCAACAATAGGCTTTACTGAGCTGGTCTTTGTCACAGCAAAATCCCTAGCTACAAGTTATGTAGTCTTTAACAATGCTGTATTCTTACTGTCCACTGTACTTGACCCATAAATGATTTGTCTCTGCTCTTGCTCCATTTCATGAGTCTTGAGCTTCCCATATAGAATTTCAATAGACATGTCATTTATGTCACTTCTCTTTCTAATGGCAGAGATTTTGTGTTCCAGGTGTGCTGGTAGTGTCAACATGAAAATCTNCATTACGACGGCTATAAACGTAACATTTTCCGGATTCAACCAACGTGAATCCATTCACAACCAATACTCATCTCATTCATACCATCATGTTAACAACATTAAGCTACTCATCTCNTACTTTCTCCTGGTAGTGACTTGAACGCTTCATACTGAGATGTAAGAATATCCAGCCTGTTCTCCTTCACTTCTGCTTCCGTTAGCAGATCAATCGTATCCCACTNTTCATCTTTACCATTCTAGCTCATGGATCCATCTACTATCACTTTCATGGCATACTACTCACACCAAAACACAAGGANTGGTGCAATTAATCACTTGATTCAGCATTGTAGTGTCCAGTGAATCCATTAGGATACATTGAAGAT
The DNA here is from genome assembly GCA_008931105.1 of Oenanthe javanica. Classification (NCBI taxonomy): domain Eukaryota; kingdom Viridiplantae; phylum Streptophyta; class Magnoliopsida; order Apiales; family Apiaceae; genus Oenanthe; species Oenanthe javanica. The sequence continues at coordinate 8,042 of QRFB01000914.1, read as the reverse complement.
GATTATCCCATGCAACTCAATCTTTGTCAATGTCAGTGTACTCTGAAGGCTCCTTTGGGGTAAATCCTTGATGAATCCGTTCGCCGTCATCTGAAACTGTTTCTGGTGTCAGCTTCTGAGGTACATAGGGTCCATTTTCCAAAATTCCCATGTATTGAGAGTTAGCCGATTTAATTAAAGTGGNACCTTATCTATGAAATATAGAAGCTATGGTTAAAATATGAGGATTTATGGAGCTTGGACTTTGAATTTGAAATTCTCCCATTTCATCAAAACTGCCGAATGAAGCTATGGTGGGGAAGAAGTGAAAATGTTTACTTGGCTACTTGCTATGTGGCTGGNTTCTTCCATAAAATGTATTCATTTTTATCAAAGGCTGGGATTTTGATGCTACTAAGTTTTTGGGTACTCATGGTTGTGAAGAATTTTATATCTCAAGAAATAATTAATTTCTTAAAAATTAAAATCAATTCGAATAAAAATTAAATTTTGATAAATAAAATTTTAATTCAAATTCTTGATGATTGATAGTCTTCTTAAAATTAGTGAACTTAAAATCTTTCAAAACTTCGAAATTGAATTTTCTTTAATAATAAAGAAATTTCAAAATAAAATTTTCTAGATCTAAAAATGCACTTTTTCAAAAAACTATTTTTGGATCTTGATTTGTAACTTCAATCAACAAGCTCTGATACCAATTGTTAGGTCCAAAATCATCATAGAATGGGGGTTAAATATGATGTAGTAGATTTTTTATTTAATTAGGGATTAAGTGTTTGTGTTTTTAAGATATGAAAATGGCAGTTAATGAAACACAAAGATTCAGGGAAATAACAATGTATTATTAAATCCTTGAGGTGCTACATTTCTAATCAAATGATTAGCTTCAATGGGTTCAATCAAGGTTACAATAGAAATACAGTTGAGTGATATAAATGACTGTCTTTAATGGAGCTCCCGTTTGTATCTCTTTTGTTAAAGATGAATGAATACTTCTTTTGTCCATATTGATTTAACCCATATATATTCTATAGACTTTTGGAAATTGATTTCCACAATTGTACAAGTCCTTTGTTGCACCTGTAAGAGTGCTAGTGGTGTATAGGCGCCACTTGGATGTTTGTTGCGCTTAAATACGTTTGTTGCGCCTCTAGAGCTTTTTGTTGCGCCTTGTATACGTTTAGTTACGCATGTACACTATTATATTAATGCAGGCGCCACTAAACTATTTAGAAACATTTCCAGCAGTTATGTTGCGCCTAGCTTGAGCCTTTGTTGCGCATGCACACTGGATGAAGTGTGTAGGCGCCACATCAAGTTTTGTTGCGCCTGCACACCCATTCCCTTGTGCAGGCGCCACAAACCATCTTCAAAACTTTCCTTAGCTTTTGACTTGGTTTGTTGCTCCTTTACAAGGTTGGTGGCGCCTCTAGAGTACTTCAAGAGTGTAAGAGCCACCAAATGCAATATTACTTGCTTTAACATATTTATTGAAGTGCTTGAAGTAATTGCTACTTTGATTTTCACTCTTCTGGCTTGATCAACTGATTTTCTTCTGATTAAACAAGACAATTCTTTTCTTGTTGTGCTGACGCTTAGTGCACTGGTCTGGTTTATAAATGACTAACACTGAATTGAATTCCCTTGACTTCTATTCTGATTCAGTTTATTAATTTGGACTGATTCATTGCTTCTGATCACTGAAACCCTTTGACATCTATACTTCAATCATTGCACTATCTTTAGTCTGAAATCTACTGAACACTTATTTGTTGCTGAGGCCTGAACATATAAATGAACTTCTCTCGCTGTCGTTCAATAAACTTTACATCTTGAATGTTCTGCAGTGATGTATGTATGATTTCTGTTTGCATGTCCTTCTGGATTCCTGTGCTGCGTATTAGTATTATTTATCTGTCTTTGTTTGTTAGTTGAGTTATCATTATCACTATTACATACTACGTTACATTATGCTCTACAGTGTCATAGATAAAACTCTCTTTTACAAATTGCATAATAAAGATATGATATTTGTCCAAGTTTATGTTGACGATATTATATTTGGTTCTACTAACGAAAACTTGTGCAATAGATTTGCTAAGTTGATGCAGAGTAGGTATGAGATGAGCATGATGGGTGAGCTGTCATTCTTCCTTGGATTGCAAGTGAAGCAAAAGGAAGATGTGATATTTATTTGCCAATCAAAGTACGTAAGGGATCTTCTAAGGAAATACAATCTTGAAGATTCTTCTCCGACAAAACCCCCTATGCCAACAGCCACAAAGCTTGACAAAGATGAAACTGGTAAGAAGGTTGACATCACAAGCTACAGAGGTATGATAGGCTCATTATTATATCTAACTGCTAGTAGACCCGATATAATGTTTGTAACATGCTTATGTGTAAGGTTTCAATATGATCCTAGGGAATCTCATCTTATAGCCGTTAAAAGAATATTTAGATATCTGAAGGGTACACCAAATCTTGGAATTTGGTACCCTAAAGATATAGGTTTTGACCTAATAGGCTATACAGATTCAGATTATGCAGGGTACAGGATGGACAGGAAAAGTACGTCTGGAAGTTGTCAGTTTCTAGAAAGTCGGTTGATCTCCTGGTACAGAAAGAAACAGCACTCAGTGTCTACCTCGACAGCCGAAGCAGAATATATTGCGGCAGGTAGCTGTTGTGCACAGATCTTGTGGATAAGGAATCAGCTAAATGACTATGGACTTACGTTGAACAAAATTCCAATTTTCTGCGACAACACAAGTGCTATAACTATTTCCAATAATCCTGTACAACATTCAAGAACCAAGCACATAGACATAAGGTATCATTTCATCTGAGAGCATGTCATGAATGAAACTGTGGTGTTACATTTTGTACCCACAGAAGATCAAATTGCTGACATCTTCACGAAACCTCTTGATGAATCCACTTTCTCTAAGTTGGTTAGTGAGTTAGGGATGTTAAACATGAATTGATTATTGCATGATGTTTTAAATTGCATATTTAATTTTAAGCAATCCTTGTAAATATACTGTAAATATTCCTTAAAGATATAAAAAAAACAAATTGAAAAAGAAAACTCAAAAATATTTTCCTTATTTTTGTATAGTTTATTCGATTGGCATTTGTACTATAAATATATTTTATATTGTTTTTATTTTCAAACTTTTAGTTCTTTATTTCTATATATGTGTGTATAAGTTTATTTTTATTGTCAAATATAAGGCATCATTATTTTTATTTTTTTCTATACATATATAAAACTGTGCTGATTATTTCACGTTACTTTTGAGAAGTAGGAAAGATCTATGAGCTTGATTAACCAATAGTTTCTAATAGTTAGATCCTAATCATTGGCATCAATCTCTATCCAAGATCTTAGAACCAAACACACAAACACTATCACATCCATCTCTCTTACCATTAAACANGTTTCTAATAGTTAGATCCCAATCATTGGCATCAATCTCTATCCAAGATCTTAGAACCAAACACACAAACACTATCACATCCATCTCTCTTACCATTAAACATAATACCTAATTGTTAAGAATGAGGGAGTCAATGTCTTGAGTGCATTTGAAAAGGTTGGTTATGTGAGTGAACCAACAACTCTGTCTCTAGAAAGGTGTTTCTAATATATAAACTGAGACAACTGTTAGCTCATCTATGTTCTCTCAAAAGGGTACAGACTTGGAAAAGGCAAAACCGTTACTAGGTTCATTCTCTCAACATAGTGAGCCTATTGAATTCAGCCTGTCAGCCAAGGCTACTAATGAAGAGTTAATTTCATCTGACATTTTTCAAGAAACCATAAANTCATCTGTGTTCTCTCAAAAGGGTACAGACTTGGAAAAGGCAAAACCGTTACTAGGTTCATTCTCTCAACATAGTGAGCCTATTGAATTCAGCCTGTCAGCCAAGGCTACTAATGAAGAGTTAATTTCATCTGACATTTTTCAAGAAACCATAAATAAATTATTTTATTTTTAAGGACCAACAAAGGGACCAATAATTGGGACCAAGAGGGAGCAACTGGAATGTCACAAGAAGGATGAATTGACGAAAACAATTATTCTAAACTTCCATATCAAGGAAGGAAGGATGATTGATGATTCTGACTGAATCAACATGCCTTCACAGGTGTCAGGAGGAAACTTGGATCATTTGCTACATTATAGATCCTTGTCACCCTCCCTAGATGGAACATANGATCCTTGTCTCCCTCCCCAGATGGAACATATTTGGATTCCTAACGGAATAGATCATCTTAGATGATCAGCAACTCATTGAATCTATTCTTGAAGCAATTCAGTTTTCAAAGTAAAATATTTTAATAAGATTCAATTGAGGTCGGGGATTTACGAAACTCCATTGCACCACCAATGAACTCTCTTGAAGGGGTTATGGTGATCTTTCTTGCAGGTACAAAAGATTATGTCATCCGTACTGAGAGAGAAATAGTGTTGTAAGAAAAGAGTGAAACACAAGTGAGAAAGAGTGAAAATATATATATTCTATGAGTGAAACACTTAGAGAGTATATGAGCGCAATACTTGTGAGAAACACAAAGTAAAATCACACACTAGCACAATTACCAAATCCCATTCCCAATTCCCTGTTACAGATTTCTAATGTTACTCAACTAAGGAGGAGAAAATTTCTTCTGAAGAGGATTACTCAACTAAGGAGGAGAAGTGTTGAACAAGATCCAAAAGGGAGAAGTGTTATCCAAAAAGGGAGAAGTGTTGAACAAGACTTTTACAAAAAGGGAAAAGTGTTGAACAAGACTTTTATCAGAAGAGGATTACCCAACTAAGGGGGAGAATTGTTGAACAAGAAAAAGGGGTATATAACAACATGCTTGGATTCTAAAGAACTAGTGATTACTTATTAGTCTTCTATTCCATTTGATTTTAGAAGATTTTTGTATATAGGATTAATCGGATTTTCTAAAATGCATAACATGTCATAGTTTGCATTTTTTATATCTGCGATGGTTTAATGCTGTATGTATGCCATGTCTGTTACCTCCATTAAAATGGTTGGATAATTCAAGTAACGGGAGAATGAATTCACCTTGGGAGAGAAGGGAAGACATGAGGTAATTAGAAGAGAACAAGACTACATCCCTGTCATCCTAAGAAGTAGTGATGAGTCTGAGAAATGAAGATAATACTACTTGTATAATATGTTCAGTGCTAGAGGAACAATCATCTTTCATTTCTAGTTTACTTATGAAATCTGGAAATGTATTATATAATCCAGAAAACACTTTATTATTTACAATTTTTACATGTTGCATTAATTTCTTAGTTGTTAGTTGAGTTATCCTCTAGGAATTTGTGTGTTAAATGTTTAACAACAAANTACTACTTTCTTAGTTGTTAGTTGAGTTATCCTCTAGGAATTTGTGTGTTAAATGTTTAACAACAAATAGGGGGAGATTGAAAGGCATATGACTATGCCTATTTGTAATAATTAGATGAAAACTCAACTCTAGCTATAAAGAGAAGTAAATAATAAATACCAAACAGGAATCAAGACGAAGACAGTCAACTAATCATAAAGGATCTAAGTATCAGAAGTAATTTTATGGGATTGCTACTCAACACTGGAAGAAGTTCATTTTAATGTTCAAGCGTCAGTGAAAAATAAAGTGGTAGTGTTTCATAAGAGTTCAGAAGATATAAAAGATTTCAAGTGGTTACTACAAAAGGATTCCAGAAGATAAGGAAAGACAGTAAAGCCAAAGGATGATAGAAGGTCGCAGCTTAAAAGTTATTCATTGAAGAATATTTATTAGAATGACACAAATGAACCAGATAATACATTTGTGTGTCATCTATAATAATATTTATTCTTCAGTTAGCTCAAGTGATTTTATGACAGAAGACAAAGAAAAGACGGAAAGATCTCGGAGCTGACAAGTTACATAAGTCAAATAATATTTTAATTCTACTAAGTAAATTAATTATTTAATTTATTTAATTAAATTAATTTAAGATGAAATTAATTTAATTTATGAATTGTTTAATTACATTTAATAGAATTAATTTATTATAAAAGATATGATCTGATATGACTTTTAAATATAATTCAATTGACTTATTAAAGAGTCATACCGGATTTCTTCAGAAAGTCATACCGAATTCAAAGAGATCAAAAGTCATACCGGATTTCTTTAAAGAAGGGTCATACCGGATTTCTTTTAAAAAGAGTTATACCAGATTTCTTTAGAGAAGAGTCATACCGGATTTCTTTAAAGAAGAGTCATACAGGATTTCTTTAAAGAGGAATCATACCGGATTTCTTTAAAGAAGAGTCATACTGAATTTTCAAGAGTCATACCGTATTTTAGAAAGTCATACCTAGCCTTTTCAAGAGTCATACAAGAGTTATTTCTAATCTTTCAAGAGTCATACCAGCTTTATAACCTTTATAAATATGAGATTTTGGCTTCATATTTCAGTGATTGAAAATATTCAAATTTCAGAAATTTGTATGCATTGTAATATTCACAGATTTCTGTGCAAGTTTGGAATATAATTGTTAAACCCCAAACACTTCATGTCAAATTCGTTCTAGATTATTTTATCAATTATATACACTTTTCATCAGATAATTTTTGTAATACTTTTCAAGTTAAAAATTATATCTTCTACAATAATATTTCATTAATATTAATATTTCGTGAGTAATTAAAATAATATTTAAATCCGAAATTTTGCGACAATTTTTAGATATTGTATTTAACCCCCCTTCTACAATATCAGGGACCAACAGATTATCGATCGATTGATAATGTTACCTCAACGGATAATTATCCATTGATTGAGAAATAATCAACTACTAAACAATCCATTTTAAAAACCAAGCTTAACAGACCTGTTAAATTTGTAATGGAAGAAGGCTCCTCTAAACCACAAAATCCAGTTGAAAAAGCTAACATAGGGAATTTATCCAAGAACCAATTGAAAGAAAAATTAAAAAAGATAAAGCACAAAATTAAGCCTAATAAAAAAAAAAGAAAAAGAACAGAAATGGTAAGGTAGGCATAAATAAGCACAAAAACTACACACCTGACATGTATGCACCAAGGAAAATATGTGTTAAATGTGGTAGTAAAAATCTTCTATATGCGCATTGCAAATCTAATATGCCTGTCTTACCTAACATGTCTGCAAATCCTGTGTTTCTTCAAATAGTTACTCATCATGCTATTCATGCTCAATATACATCAATGCCTTACATGTTTAATCCATATCTTGCATTTGCCAATATGAATATGCCTGCTACGCCCTAGAATATGAACACCAATATTCATGCATCCAATTTCTCTAATTCTGCAAGCATGAATGTTCCAAGTACTAGAACTGAAAATCCTGAGGTAAGGAAACCAATACACAAGGTTGAAGTGGAAGCAAAACCACATAAACCAAAGGTACACAAGTTGGAAACCAAACCAAAGGTAGCAACAAATAAGAAAGGACTCAAAGCAACTTGGGTATCAAAATCAACTTGATTGTTTTTGGATGCGTGCAGGGAGAAAGAATAAATCTTTGATACTTGGAAAGTGGATGTTCAAGGCATATGACTGGAGATAAATCCATGCTCACACAGTTTGAGGAGAGAGCTGGCCCTGGAGTGACTTTTGGAGATGACAACAAGGGTTACACCATGAGATATGGCTTGATTTCAACAGAAAATGTCATCATTGAACCTATTGTGTTAGTTGACGGCTTAAGACAAAATTTGTTAAGCATTAGTCAACTATGTGACAATGGAAATAAAGTTTTCTTCACAACTAAAGCATGCATAATTTCCAACAAGAAAGATGAAAGCCTAGTAATGACTGGGAATAGAATAGGAAATGTGTACATAGCTGATTTCGACTCAACAAATACAGATTCAATGACTTGTCTTCTTTAAAAAGAAAGTACAGATGAAAGTTGGCTGTGGCATAAGATATTGAAAGGCATAGGTGTACTAACTTGTAACACTTAATTACTATGTAACTCAACTAGAGA
>QRFB01000913.1:30278-76972 GCA_008931105.1 Oenanthe javanica | reverse complement strand
CCAAGACTAGGCTATGTAGAATATCTATGTAGAACTTCTGCCTAAGTCGAAACTCTCCAAGTATAACCTCAAGTCGAATATTCAAGTAGAATATTCAAGTAGAATATTCAAGTCGAATATTCAAGTCGAATATTCAAGTAGAATATTCAAGTAGAACTTAATCCTTGGAAGAAATTTGCTGCAGGTCACTTTAATATTGAATAAACAATATTACTTTTCACACTTTGACTTTTGTGGCTTTTCTCACCTAACCCACGTGCTAGGTTCTGAATATCTTCTGTAATACTTTTTGTTGTGAGATATATGTCAAATCAAAAGCCAATAACACCTTTTACACTTTTGTCTTTTTGAAAAGGTAATCAAAAGTTGTTGGGTTTGTCTTCTTTAACAAGAACACTGATGAACACTCAAGAACACCAAATATCAAAGTACCCAGATTAATTCACAAAAATTATCTAAAGTCCATCCAAGCTAAATAATCACACCTGGAGTATTTAAATAATTTTTCGGATGAGTTTTCACTAGAAACGAATTAAGGCCCACTTTTCGAGAATAATCGAAAAGTAGTTATGGAATNCTTTATGTCTTCCATATTCTTCAACAAGCTCTTGAACCTGGATCTCTATTACTGACATAAACTTGTTATCAATGTCCTAACACTTGATGCAATGGTTTGATTCATAAGTGACTATTCTTGATAGTGTCTCTGCTTCTTGAATAGATTACCATATTCAATTAGTAATGTGACTTTCCAATTATTGTTTTCCTTCTTGTTCACTTGAAATCAATTAGTCTTATTGATACTTGATAGTTATGATCTTGAATCTTTAAGTTACAAATCACTGAGGCATGAACAACTCTGTCTTGAACTTCTTTCAATGATTTCTTCTTTTGTTTGATCATAGTTAACATGTTGAATTGTATCAATTACATTGTCTTCATTTAATATTGATTTCTTTGTGGCTTCATGTTCTTAATTGTCTTCCAGTTAAGTATTTTTTCTTTTAGTTGAGTTACATAAGTTATAGTGTTACAAGTTTAGACACTTTGCCTTTCAATAACAAGATGAGAAAATTGAGAAGAGTCAAAAGAAGGACAAGTCTGTTGCCTTGATGGTGAAGGAAAAGCAAGTTGCAGAACCCTGTGAAGATGTTACTGTTAAAGAAGAGAAGAAAGAAAGTCATAAGAAGGCTGTTAGTGGCACTAGATATGATGAATCTTCAGTTAGCAAGAGAAAAGAAATAATTGAAGATGGTGATTCATATGTTAAGGATGAAATAGATGAGCATTAAGCTTTTCTATCTAGAAAATTCTCCAAACTCAAATTCAAGAGGAATCATATGCAGAGGCCTGGATCCCAGTTCAAAAGAGACAATCAACAAAGCAAAAATCTTGTTGATAGGACTCAATTCAAATGATTCAACTGTGGACTAGCTGGTCACTTTTCTAATGAATGTAAAAAGCCCAAGATGGAAAAGAAATCAAAGTTCAATGATGGTATTGACTACAAAAAGAAGTACTTTTATTTGCTTAAACAAAAAGAGAAAGCCTTTGTGACAGAAGAAAAGGACTGGGCTGCTGAAGATGATTCTGAAGAAAAAGAATTCATCAAGCTTGCACTTATGGCCAACCATGTTGACCAAGAAGCTAGTTCCTCTAGCAATCATGTAATTTTAACAAATCTATCTCAGTTATCCAATGATGAATGCAATATTACAATTACTGAAATGTCTAATGAATTGTATAATTTGCATGTCACTCTCAAGTACTTAAATAAAGAGAACACTAGGCTCAAAAGCACCTTAGGATCTCTAACTGGAAGAAATACTTATCTAGAGAATGAGCTAGTGCAAATGGACATATTCAAGGTAGAAAGCAGAGATGCTAGAGAGGAATTAGTTGAGTGTAAAAAGGAAATAAAAATTTTGACAGAAAAATTGGAAGAAGAACTAAGAACCATTAACAAATGGAACATGTCAAGTAAAGCAATTAAAAAGTTGAATGACATTCATGGAACTAACTCTTTCACCATGTTGTCTGAGACTCTTGAGAAATTAGCTAGTGATGAAAATCAATCCTTGGACAAGAAGCAATTGATTGTTAATCCTGAATCAACTGATAAGGATTATTCATCGATTGATAATGTTATCTCAACGGATAATTATCCATCGATTGAGGAATCATCAACTGCTAAACACTTTGTTTTAAAAACCAAGCTTAACAGACATGTTAAATTTGTAAAAAAAAAGTTCCTCTAAACCTCAAATCAAAGTTGAAAAGGCCAATATAGGATTCTTATTTAAACATCTGACAAGTATGATCCTAGAAAGATATGTGCTAAGTGTGGTAGTAAAAATCATTTATCTATGCATTGCAAGTCCAATTTGCCTTCTACATCCAATATGTCTGTCATACCTAACATGCATGCTAATTCTGTTTATCCTCAATTAGTTGATCCTCATGATATTCATGCTGAATATGCATCTATGCCTTATATGTTTAATCCATATCTTGCATTTGCCAACATGAATATGCCTGATATGCTCTGGAATATGCATAACAATTTTCATGCACCAAATCTCTCTAATTCTACAAGCATGAATATTCCAAGTATTAGCACTGAGAATCCTGAGGTTGGGAAACCAACACCTAAGGTTGAAGTGAAAGTTAAATCACCTAAACCAAAGGTATAAAAGTTAGAAACCAAACCTAAGGTAACAACTAATAAGAAAGGACCCAAGGCAACTTAGGTACCAAAATCAACTTGATTGTTTTTGGATGTGTGCAGGGAAAAAGAAGGAATCTTTGGTACTTGGACAGTGGGTGTTGAAGGCATATGACTGGAGATAAATCCCTACTCATAAAATTTGAGGATAAAGTTGGCCCTGGAGTAACTTTTGGAGATAACAGCAAAGGATACACCATGGGATATGGCTTGATTTTAAAAGAGAATGTCATCATTGAACCTGTTGCATTAGTTGATGGCTTAAGACACAATTTGTTAAGCATAAGTCAACTATGTGACAATGGAAATAAAGTTTGCTTCACTACTGAAGCATGCATAATTCCCAACAAGAAAGATAGAAGCCTAGTTATGACTGGTGAATAGAAAATGGAATATATACATAGCTGATTTCAACTCAACCAGTACAGACTGAATGACTTCTTTGCTTTCTAAGGCAAGCACAAATGAAAGTTGGTTATGTCACAAGAAATTAGCTCACTTGTATTTCAAAGCCATGAATCAATTTGTCAGGAAAAACCAAGTGAGAGGCTTACCACAAATGGAATTTGTCAAAGATGGATTGTGTGATGCCTGTCAAAAGGGTAAACAAAAAAAAGCATCATTCAAGTCAAAATTGGAACCATCAATTGAGAGTCCACTTGAGCTCCTATACATGGATTTGTTTGGTCCTGTAAACATCATGTCAATTGTAAAGAAGTAGTATGATCTAGTCATTGTGGATGACTTTTTTGGATTCTCATGGACTTATTTCTTGCATTCGCAAATGATCTCATGATCAAGCACATCAGAGAAGTTGAGAAAAATATTGGTTTGGATGTAAAGAAAATAAGGAGTGACAATGGGACAGAATTCAAGAATTTCACAATCAAAGAATTTTGTGAATCAAAAGGAATCATACACACCTTCTCTGCACCAAGAACATCTCAAAAAAATGGGATTGTTGAAAGAAAGAATAGGACATTGATTGAAGCAACTAGAACTGTGTTGGAAGATGTCAAATTACCAACATACTTCTGGGTTGAGGCCATTAATGCAGCATGATATATTCAAAACATTCCCATAGTAAATCTAGCTCAAGGAAATACTCCATAGCAGTTGATCAAGAAAGACAAAAAGCCAAAAGTGGAATTTCTTCATGTCTTTGGTTGCAAATGTTATGTCCTAAGGAATCAAGGTGAAAACCTAGGAAAATTTGAGGCCAAGGCTGATGAAGCCATATTTGTTGGGTATGCACTATCAAGCATTGCCTATAGAGTATAAAATCTCAGACTACGCATTGTTATGGAATCTGTACATGTGGTCTTTGACGATAAAAAGATTCAATGGCTGTTTGATGAAGGAAATCATAACACATTACAGTTTGAAAATGAATCTAATGAAACGAATGAAGAAAGTGATGAAGAAATTATTCTAGTAAATTCACAAGTACTCAGAAATCCAATATAATTTGATGTTACAACATCAATGGATAATTTATCAGTTGACAGATATCCATCGACTGATAATACATCAACTAATAATCCTTCAATGGATAATCAACACTCTACATCTAGGGTATCCAATTCAGGGGGAGGGCTCAGAATCAATCTTCAAATTCAAGACAACATGAGTACTACAATAATGACAATGAAGTTTCTTCATCAAGAAGGCAAAATTTTCCCCCATAAAGAAAATGGACAAAAAGTCATCCATTTGAATTAATCATTGGAAATGCAGAAGATGGTTTCAAGACAAAAAGTGATACTCAAAATGAGTGTCTGGGTAGCAGTTTCTTATCACAAGAAGAACCTAAAAGAATTGAAGATGCACTCAATGATTCTGATTGGGTATTGGCTATGCAAGAGGAACTCAATCAATTTGAAAGAAACAAAGTGTGGAAGCTGGTGCCCAAACCAAAAGATAGATCAGTGATTGGTACAAAATGGGTATTCAGGAACAAGATGGATGAAACTGGTACTGTGACTAGAAACAAGGTAAGACTTGTGGCAAAGGGCTACTCACAAGAAGAAGTAATTGATTTTGATGAGACTTTTGCACCAGTTGCAAGATTAGAAGCCATTAGAATCTTTCTGGCCTATGTTGCACATGTTAATTTCAAAGTATACCAGATGGATGTGAAGAGTGCTTTTCTGAATGGAGAATTAGAAAAAGAAGTCTATATGGAACTACCACCTGGTTTTGTAGATCCAAATTTTCCTGACTTTTTCTACTATCTACTCAAAGCACTCTATGATCTGAAACAAGCAGCAAGGGCCTGGTATGACACTTTATCTCAGTTTCTCATTGACAGTCATTTCACAAGAGGTACTTTTGATAAAAACTTATTTCATAGAAATGTCAATGGCTCGACTATTTTTGTTCAAATTTATGTGGATGACATTATATTTGGATCAACTGATGAAGGACTTTGTAAAAAAGTTTTCTAAATTAATGCAAAATAAATATGAAATGAGCGTGATGGGAGAACTTACCTATTTTCTTGGTTTGCAAGTCAAACAAGTTAAAGATGGTACCTTTATAAATCAAACAAAGTACATTCATGATTTGTTAAAGAAATTTGAGTTAAGTGAATGTTCTTCTGCAAAAACTCCCATGGCCACTGCCACTAAACTTGAATTAAATACCAAAGAAGCTAAGGTGGATATTTCAAGTTATAGAGGCATGGTAGGCTCACTTTTATATTTAACTGCTAGTAGGTCAGATATAATATTTTCTACATGCTTATGTGCTAGGTTTCAGGCTGATCCTAGATAGTCTCATTTAGTGGCTATTAAAAGAATTTTTAGATATCTCAAGGGTATACCAAATTTAGGTATTTGGTATCCTAGAGATTCTGGTTTTAATCTAATAGGCTACTCAGTTGTAGATTATGCAGGTTGCAAAATAGACAGAAAAAATACAACAAGAACCTGTCAATTTCTAGGAAATAAACTTGTGTCATGGTTTAGCTAAAAGCAACACTCAGTATCAACTTCAACTATAGAAGCTGAGTACATTGCCGCTGGAAGTTGCTGTGCACAAATATTATGGATGAGGAATCAACTATTTGACTATGGGTTCAACATGAACAAGATTCATATTTTATGTAATAACACAAGTGCCATTACAATAACAGAAAATCATGTGCAACATTCCAGAACCAAACACATTGACATAAGTTATCATTTCATTAGGGAACATGTATTGAATGGTACAGTTGAATTATATTTTGTCCCTAGTGAACAACAACTTGCAGACATTTTTACCAAACCTCTAGATGAATTTACATTTAATAGATTAGTTTGTGAGTTACGTATGCTCAATTTTACTTAAATTTGTGCTTAAAATGTCTACCAAGTTGTATTTAGTTGTATGCAGCCATTGTTCACATTTATCTATTGAAACTTAGTGATCAATTGATAACTGTGTTAATCATCAATGGATATTTTTCAGCTATCGATGTATATATTCAATCGACTGATAGAATATATATATACATATCAATGGATATTTATCTATCGACAGATAATTACACTGCTAATTATATATCGATTGATAAATTGGTTATTTTGTATTAATAGATGTAATTACCTGTCGATGGTAATAGATTTTCTACAGTTTTTATACATCCGTTGATCAAACCTTAGCCGTTGATTGTTTACTTTATCTGTCGATAGATACATATATACAGTTGTATATATCAATCGATTGCCATTTAGAGTAATTTGCTTTTATTCTTTTATATTTCAACGGTTATATTTTTTAATTAAACTGAACACTCAAGTCATTTTAATTTCAAAAATATAAATAGCAACTTCATTTCTCAGTTTAATCTTACTTGTTATTTTATTCTCAATCTCTGAACTCTGTCTCTATTTCTCTCTAAGAACCCTAAGAAAATTTTACTCATTTCTCTTCAAGTTTTCATCTTCTAATCTCTCTAAGAACAACAATGGCACCCCAAAAGAAGATTGTTTCCTCAACCGGGTTCATCTATGAACAGAACAATTTTACTGCATGCCTAACAGTGGATGATGCTCTTGAAGACTTTCATCCATTGATGAAGTTTCTGGCAGACTGCAAGGTGTCCAAGGCTCTCAGTGAAGCACCAGCAATCGTATGCTCATTTGTTGAAGAGCAATGGAACTCTGCAGAAGTGTTCAAAGATGGCAAGGTAATTATTTACTCTTGCAAAGGTAATACTTACACTATAACTAGTGTTATCATTTCTGATTGTTTTGAATTTCCTGAGAATAATTGTGAAAACCCCCCTACCGATGAGGAAATTAGGAATATGTTAGCAACTGTTAATTATGGTAAGAGTGAAATTAGATTAGGTGAGGTTGTTAGGAAAAATCTAAGAAAAGAGTGGAGTTATTTCATTGATGCTATTATTAAAGTATTTTCTGGAAAAATAAGTAATTTTGATGCAATTACTACCAGTGTGCAAGAAATTGCTTATAGTATCATGTTCGATAAGTACTTTGATTTTAGCACAATACTCATAAATGAATTATCTGCCAAATTAGGAAATAAAGCATCTAAAAAGAATAACATTTACTTTGCTAGATTTTTTATGTTGTTGATTAATGCTGCTGTTGGAGAGTATGAAATTATAGCTGACATGGAAACAATGGAGGCATGGACTCAGAACAAAAGGGTCTTCAAGGACTTGGTAAGAATCAACTTACACTCTAAGTTGTGCCTCATCTATCCCTCTTTTATACATGTATATTTCAAAACTCACAACATCTCTTTTCTTGAAGTAGAAATACCACTTTCTTTGCCTTCTGCAACAATGAAGGGAGTTGGAAATGCCCTTATCCCTCCTACCCAAGTTGCACAACCTTCAAAACCCAAATCTAAGAAAATCACTTCAGTAGTGTCTCAACAAACTACTGTTGTAAAATCCAGAAAAAGAAAAACCACTGAGGGGAGTGTGAATGTGGTTTGTGAGGGTGATGGAACTGGCCAACATCAAGAAATCCAGAAGAATAAGGAAGGTGAGGGTGATATTGTCCAACCAACCACCAACCCAATCTTTCAAAAGATTGAGGCCGTGATAAAGGATCTAAACACATCCCTAGTTGCACCTTCTCAATAAGGTGTAGCTATTGAAAAGAGGTCTCAACCAGGACCATCTGTTGGGGATAAGGGACACAAGGAATTTCAAGCCTTTCAAAGGAAGAAGAAGAATAGCTAGAGGTAATGCACAATGGGTACACACAATTGCTAAGCCAAATGAAAATTTGGTGGAGCCTTCAGTTTCTTCTGTTGATGTGTCTCAGAAAAATGCTCACTCTAATCTACAAACTTCTTCTATCTCCAATATTTCTTCTCAACCAATTGTTTATCACCAAGCTCATACTTCACCTAGTGAGCCCCATTCAAGTGACATGGTGCATGACACCATGCTCACCACTCAGGACAAAGATCTAGATGGCGAGGGAATGTATGCTGAGGCATTGAGAGTCAGAGTTTGAGTCTTGGTCCACAGAAGATCAGATTTTTTCTTCCTTATCAGAGATTGTTGTTGTTCTTCTTCCTCGTCACCAAAGCTTGATCCACCTGGAAGAAAAGTTGTTCCAGACATAGTGAGAGGAGTCTTCTATTTTGCTGGGGTTTTCTTTTGAATAGTAGTTGATCTTGTTTGGATTGTAGGAGTTGGTTTTGATTGAATAGCTGGCTTTGGAGTTTCAATTGGTTTGATTTGAACAGGCTTAAAATAAAAAAATTATTGTAAGTAAAAAAATATTAATAAAAAATCAAAATGAGAAACTAAAATATTAAAATGTAAATAACAAAATAATTTAAGGTATTTATCAAAAACATTATTTTTAATTTTTTTTTTTGCGATTTTATCACTTTTAAATTTTTTTGAAAAATTACAGTTTTTAATTAAAAATAACTTTTTTATATACAATCGTTAACTAAATGCAAAAAAACTTTAAAAATCGTATTTTTATAAAATATAAAATAAAAACCATATTTTTATAAAAATAAATAAAAATTCGATATATTTCAAAAAAGCCCAATAATTTAAATTAACTAATTTTTTTAAAAATATAATAATATAACCGCACATAATATTAAATACAAAGAAAAAATATTAAAAAAATAAAATAGAAAACAGAAAAATAATACAATATAAAATACATGCCAAAAATAATCTAAACTAAATATAAACTATTATTCCCTCCGTTCCACAACAAACATTCTAATTTACTTTTTTCCAATTCTTTCACATATTTTTACAATTATAAAAAACACACTTATAAGCATTATTATTTTGTATATTTTCTGTTTTATCTAAAAATACGATTAGTTTTATACGAAACAAAAAGTGACCATCATTCGTTGAATAAGATGGTAGTTTTGTACTGCTATTTGATTAAAAAAGGATTGAATAAAGCCCAATGATGAAAAGGCCCGGTGGAAGCCCATAAAAACGGGCATATACTCAAACCACGCCTTAACTCTCTGCTAAAACCCTGATATTTTTAGCATTCATCTGAGCTGCTGCATCTTCTTCAGGTAAGAATCTTCTTGGCAAGAAATAAACCCACAATTTGTATGTAAAAATAATCATAAGATGTGTGTTGTTTGTGTAAAAATCTCATCTTGAATTGTTTGTTTGATTGTAACAGGTGAAAAAAATGTATCTTCAGTTCTATATCAATGACAATGGTGACAAAGTTTACACTACCAAGGTTTCTTTTTTGTTTCCTTAATTTTCCCAAATCTTGTTTTTTATTTATTTATGTTGCAATTACTAATTGGGTTATTGTTTATAGTTAAATTTGATTCTTGATATTGTGTGTGAAAAGTCCATTTGATGGATTATATTGTATAGTTACCACTCGTAAGCAGTTCACATATCCATGATCATAACAAGTGTAACCAAATCGAGAACTATTCTGGTAATTCATTCTTATAAAAATTGATAGATCCTTGATATGTTTAAACAAAGTACAAGTGCAGAAGGTAAAGCAACAATAACAGAAAATCAAATGAAATACAAAGACATAAAATGTAAAGACTGAATTAAAAAGAGATAACAGAAATGAAAGGAAACAAGCAGGTTCATTGTTCTTCGATAATCACCCCTTATTGCTTGAAAGTATATTTATAGCTAGTATGTGTCAATTGGGATTGTAAGTGCAGCACTAGCTGTGAGGACGTCATAACATATAAGTTACTTGGCCCAAGTTTCCCTTGTTGGTTACGTACTCGTATAGTCGTATGTGCTGGGTGGTTAAAGATTTCATATTTTTTTGTGGGTTTAAGATTGGGATATTATATGGGTGAAAATTGTTGTGTGTGTATATTGTTTGTTTTAATGCGATTTGATAGATTATCTTGTATTGTGCTGGTGTTCAAAGATTCTCGAGGATATAATGTGTGTATAATTATTTTAAAATAATTTGTGTTAGAATTTAAAGATTTATTTTACAGCTTGATTATTTTTTGCTCTCTTTAATTTTTGGCAACTTTTGTGATTTCAGAAAGAAACACCACTTGGGTTGGCCACGGAATCTGCTCATCCAGGTAAATATTTTACAAAATAGTATATTCAATGTACCTGAGGGGCGGGGGTGAGGGACTGAGGCAATTACATAGACCCATCTGAGAATAGAGAATAAAGATAAAGCACTTGAGTACATATAAAGGAATCTAGAACCCGAAAGCAGAAGAAGCCGTTAAGATTGAGAGTTTAGGTGACATATTAGTGAGAGGACAAGGTGCCATGGAAAGTTGATTTAGTAAATGTTCTTCTTTTTTGTTTTTTTTTGATAGAAAAGGGTTTGAGAAGAAGAGATATTAGTCAAATTATTGTGGGTGCTAGAAGTGAGAGTGAAAGAGAAAATGGGCATTGTTGTAGCTTAACTTGTGAACTTCAAAAGAAATATTAGATAGTGTATACAACAAAATGTTTGTGAAGTGGATGAGCTACAAAATTGCTGCTTCTACGAATAAGTTTATTTTTTCAACACAATAGATTTGATTACTGTACTCAACAAACTTAAACTAGCTAGAATAAGGTTTTTTATATGATGTCTGGGTTGAGTCAGGTCTCCCAAATTTGTTTGAGTTTTATAGAAATGTCTGGATCTCACTCTAAAAAGGTTCCAGTTAAGATGTATATGAAGTTAACTATACATACACTTGAAAGTGTTTGACTTTCTGTGTATCATTTTAATTTTATACAACCAAAACACCACAACAGAGAGTATATACACTAGCTTATCTTTTAATATAGGACTTCTGCTACTGCAACTTAAAATTGTTATGTTATACTCTGGGTTTTTAGCGAATAAACTTTGAATTAAGAAATGGACACTGTTATGTTCAAAGCCATACTAGGAACAGAATATATCTTGGCGCCTGAACTATTTTGAATTATCATTTTTGCGGAACATTATCTAAATGCCATCATACTGCATTTTGAAATTTATTGCGATTGTACTGACCATAGTATGTGTTATTCCAGCTCGCTTTTCCCCTGACGACAAGTACTCAAGACAAAGAGTTCTTTTAAAGAAGAGATTTGGATTGTTGCCAACTCAGAAGCCTGCACCGAAATACTAAGAATTTCACATTACATTTGTGAGAGTTCATTAATGTGTAACGTGTCCGTAGACATTCGGCTTTTGCTTCAGTTGTAGAACTAGTGACAGGGTATCTAAGTGAATTTGGGACCCTGGCCAGTTTGAGCTGCAGTGAAGCTAGACATGTAATAGTTAGCAGACTTGCTAGATAATCCTTTTCATTTTAATGTATTATGTCTATCAATTTAAATATGCTTTCAACTCTTTAAATACGGTTTCTTAGAGATTTCGTGGCCTTTGCATTAGCTTTGCTACTCATGGGGATATTTTATTCAATTTTGTAACTGCTTAGTGAAATTTTTGAAATTCGCAATACTTATGCTGCCTTAATCCCTCAACTACATGTTGGAATGTGTTTTTCGTTTCATTGTTACTGGCGAGGATTAGAGGAAACCAAGAAAGAGCAGTTGGCGATGGGATTGAACAGCAATTTGGCCTGGCCTCAAGCTCTACCGGAAGGACAAACAATAGGACCGTGAAGTCTTGTCTGGGGTACAGCCAGAAGTGTTAATACGTCAGATCAGCTCATTTATAATACAAAGAGGTGGGAAAACTGTTTCAGCAAGTATAGTAGAGCATTTCAAGGACAGGATTCCCTCCAAAGACCTTCCTCTATTCAAAAATCTTTTGAAGGAAATCGCCATTTTAGAGAAAAATTCTAGCGGTTCTTATTGGGTTCTAAAGCCAGAGTATCGGGAGGAAAAATAGTTTCTCTGGGACTTTTAAAAAAGAAAGAAAAGAAAAGAAAATATTTAACTTTTTTTTGGCCAAATTGGTTATCAGAAAGTGTTTTGTAAAGGTTAGACCCTGGAGCTGCGTTAAATTTTTGGGCTTCCTGAAATTTTGTGTAAATTGTTCTCTCATTTGGGTTGCATCAATTTTGAATGTCAGTTGGCTTCAGCGTCATATTTATGATAATTACAGTATTGTATTGGCTTAGAGATTAAGCCTTAGTTCTTGGTATTGCTATATTTATAGACCTTGGATACAAGTTCACGAGTCACCTTCAGCAAGCTAAAGAATTATTGCTTGTTTACAAAATCAGCCTTGCTTCCTTATCTTGCCACTGGCATCGTGGCATTGCATCTCCATTTGAATCAGCACTTTATTTACGGAGAATTTGCACCACCACTACCAGTAAAGATCAATATTTCAGTGGCGATCAATATCTAACATTCTACTTGCTATGTTTTTAAACATTTGTTCTTTTTTTTTTAATTTACAAAAGAAAATTATAAAGTTAATAATAAATATAGTTAAATGATCAAAACATGTGAAAAAGTAAGTAAACATGTTCACGGGTTACAATTATTTTCCAAAAACGGAGTAATTGCCTAAGATTTCTTCCCTCTCCAGTTGCCGCTCTAGTTTCCCACCTTTTCAAACAAACACAATATCGGACAGAGATCTCAATTCTCAACTTTTATCAACAAATTCTTGCAGGTTCAGGTTCAAAATGCTGCGCATCCAGCCCCAGTGCTTTTAGTTGATCCAGATCCAGTTGTTGATGGAAGATTTCTCTACAGAAGCCATCAAATTTACAAGTTTATAAAAGCCGACACAGGTCAACAAAAACAAAATATATGTATATATACTTCTAAACCCAAACTTGTAAATAGTTTTATCAGCAAACTCATTTAAATATTTAATCATAAAAAAACTAATCAATATAAGATTAAGATACAGGTATACAACTTCAGAGATGCAACAGTTGCAAAACCAAAGCAGCTACATCCATAATCATTCACAGATGTTGCAAGTTATAACTAATATTCAGAAATTCAGATAATTAAAGTGACTGTCAGCATGTAAAATAGACCTAGAAAATTGAAATCAGAGAGAGAAAATAAAAAAGGGTACCTCAAGTTGAGATAGATCTGCGAAGGTATCAGTAGAACGCCTTGTAGTTTCTTTGGGCCCTTTAAGCGCAAAATCATGGCTTGAAGAAGTCATACGAACAGCAGTGGTAATGGAGTTCTAAGTTTCCCTGCACCGTTTGGTGGAGGTACAAGAGCAAGCATTTTTGGTTTTCCAGATGCAGAAACTCCACCAGACAAACCTGCAGCTGAAAGCATGCCAGTCCCACTGGATGGTTTGTTCTTTACATTTATCCTAATGGTTTCACCCTCCTGCAATGCCATCAATATAGTTAGTTACGAACAATATTTAAAGACACAGACACACCAAACTACATAAAAACGGTTACAAAAATATATGCTCTTCTAGGAGATGACAAATCAACGGAAGGATTAAATTCGAGTCCTGTCTTGAATAGATATTAAAATGGTTACATATAATAGGACATAGAGTTACTGAATCCAACTGTCATATACACTTCATCTCTATTTAACACACAAAATAGTAAACAAATTAGATCAACTAAACTCAACCGCTAACTAGTTACACCACTCATAACTAGTTACAAAATCCAAAGCTTCGCAATCTTACATCATCTAGGCACAGGTAATAAACATTTTGTCACCTATGATGTCAGAACATACACGATCGTGCAAACGTTACCACCAAGATACACTTCAAATATTCTCTCTTTCTTCCGTCAACAATTATATTCTCATACATTTTTTACTAGTAGTCCAATACCAACAAGACTCTAACAAACATTCTCAACATATCCGAGTCTACACACATTATACAAATTACACAAACACCAAACATAATTAACAAAAACCTAAACTTCGAAATCATTCCAATTCCATTTACTTGAGAATCAATCATCCAACATAATCACTATGCATCAAATACATACATTATAATCTACAATCCTACTAAACAAATTCCGATAATTCCAAGACAAAATTATACCTTCAATCTCTGATTAACCGCGGGATGAATATCGATGTGATTATCACGCTAGTCTCTCCAACCTCCTTCTCCCCCTCTCTTTTCACATCGGGGTGGTAAAGATTGAAACTTTGGCGAGAGAGATGAGTAAAGATGTGATTTTTATCGAGAGAGGTGAAGTGGTCTAGTGAGATTTAACAGAGAGAGAGAGAGAGAGAGAGAGAGATTAGCAGGGAGAGAGGGGAGACGTGGTTTGAAAGCGTGTTTTGTTAGATGTCAAAACTGGGCAACTACTCACAAATTACTGTAACCAACAACTTTTTTTACTGTGCAACTACTGTACATCCCAAACTCAATTACCCCGAGATATGAGATGTACAGTACGTAGATAAGTTACGGTCTGTTTTTTACTCACGGCCCAGTTTGTTTTTAACTTATTTTCTGAAAATATGTATTTATTTCCGGAAAAAGTAAGTATGCATATATTTTTTCTGAAAATAAGTAATTTATTTTTAATTTTGAAAATAACATTTGATCTTGTATTTGTAGAATAAATATTTATTTTTAAAAAAATTATAAAAATATGTATTTTTTTTTAAATAAATAACTTATTTCAATTTTTTTTCACGAACTTATTTCTAATTTAAGTAACCCGTGGTCTATATCCTATATATAATTGGAATAAGAGAGTTAATATGGTTTTGTCGTTAGGGTAAACACTGTTTTGTATTAAAGATAATGAATAGATTACAAAACTCTTTCAAGAAGTTCTTTGTTCTTAAGAGCTGCTAGGTTATGAATAATATGACTTGTAAAGATATTTTAATGATAACCTATTTCTGTGTTTATATAGACACGGTTACAATTCAATTACAAATCAGATAAAGAAAAGAATAGCTTTAAATAAGGAAATAGACTTGCATTAGGATTCCTTCTCACTATCCTAATCAAACTCTGATTTGATTTGCTTCCTTCACAAACTCTGTCTTATAAACTCTGTCGATTATTATTCTCTGATAGAGTATTCTCTGTTAGAGTAAACTCTGATTGAGTATTCTCTGATAGAATAAACTCTGATTGAGTATTCTCTGATAGAGTAAACTCTGACCGACGTCTTCTTATTCTCTGATGACGTCAGGATAAACTCTAATTAGTATTATCTGACAATCATCAGTGTTTGCATTCCTAACAATCTCCCCCAATTTATATTTTATGAATTAAAACATAAATTTCACTTATGATGTCAGAAATACAAGACAAATGCATCAGAGTTTGTTTTCCCTTTGAGATTCAGATTCTTCTGTAAGACAAGTCTTCTTTTAGAAACTGTTCCAGAAGTGTTTCTTCAGCATTCTTTAATAATTCAGCCAGTTTCTCTTTCAAATCTTTCATTTATTCAGAAGAATCATCAATCTGACATATAGCAGCCCTTAAAGCATAGATAGATGATCTGTTCATTCTTTCATCCAAGGCAATGCATCAGGCCTTCATACCATCAGGATTTAAGATTAGTGTAGGAATCTCTAACACCATTTTGACCTTTGCATCTCCTTTTTTCATTGCTCTTTCTGTTCCATCTTTAAGTAAGTATAAAGGCTCATACTCTTCAGAGTTTATCATCATCAGCCTCTCGTTCTTTTTCTTCTCAGCTATCACTCCTTCAAGTAAGTGAATAATGAAGCCCTTGTCCTCATATTTATAGAGGTTGAAATTAACAAGACTTTTGAATAAAACTTAATTAAAAATTCATAAAGACTTTATAAAATAGCCTTTAAGACTTTTCAAATTAGCTGGACAAGACTTTTAAACTTGGTAGGACTTTTGAAATAGCTTATAAGACTTTTTCACCAAGCTCGGTAAGACTTTTAAATAAGTCTTATTCGGTAAGACTTTTAAATAAGTCTTATTAAAAATTTCGGTAAGACTTTTATTAAAATCTTATTGAATATTTTGGTGAGACTTTTATTAAAGTCTTATTGAGTATTTTGGTAAGACTTTTCTAATTATTGCATCAAGACTTTCTCTATTTTAATAAATAAAATGCTCTTAAATCCTAATTAATTCCACCAATTTTAATTAGTTAATTTATAAATTAAATCAATTCAAAGTGAATTAATTTAAGTAGATAAATTAAATAAATAATTAACTTTTAATAGTAGAATTAATTAGTTTCTTCACTGCACATCCTTTGTAGATTTGTTTTGAGTCTTTCTGTCTTCACTGTCTTATGTTTGAAAATCACTTGGACTTGATGTCGAACTTTCATC
Organism: Oenanthe javanica; assembly: GCA_008931105.1. NCBI lineage: Eukaryota > Viridiplantae > Streptophyta > Magnoliopsida > Apiales > Apiaceae > Oenanthe > Oenanthe javanica. Next base: position 60,569 of record QRFB01000913.1, on the reverse strand, counting down.
TATATAGCTGACGCACAATGTACTGTCTGGTTCATTTGTGTCTAACTAAAGTAAATGTTCTTCACTTTTTTAACATTAAATTATGATCTTCTGTCTTGTTCTTGCTTCTGAATTTATCTCTATAATTTTCTTCTTTAGGAATCTTTTTGTAGTAACCACTTGGAATCTTCTTTGTCTTCCGAACTCTTCTGAATTACTACCTTTTTATTTTACACAGACGCTTGAACATATTAATGAACTTCTTCTAGTGTAAGGTAGCAACTTCATCAGAATGCTTCTGATAATTTGATTCTTTGTGACTAGTTGACTGTCTTCATCTTGATTCATTGATTCCTGTTATCACATTTATTATTTACTGCCATTCTTTTTATCTTAGTTGGGTTGTCATCTAATTATTACAAATAGGCCTAGTCATATGCCTTTCACTATGGTAACATAAGGTCTTTGTCCAAGCTTTCAGACTTTTCCTCCAATTCTATATTGAGCATAAATTTCATGTCATTTACTCCCAATACTTTAATATTTCTAAAGCCTTCATCCTTTAGGCTCTGATCAATCTATTCTGCAGATTCTTTTATCCAAGAAAAACTCACTAAAATGTTTTCCAAAGTTGCCTTGATTTCTTCATTGATGACTGCTTCTAATTTACTAAAAGGAATCTCCTTATCTTTCAAATTAGTCTTCGATTTTAAAATTTGTTCTTTCTCCCTTGACCCATTTTGAGATTCTTCTTGTTTTTTTACCACACCTTGGTAAGGAAGTTCATTAATGGAGGCCAACACCTTGTGACCATAAACTCCTTCTTCAATCAAAAGAATGACCATTTTTTCTGCTCCCTTCATCCCACGAATCTTTATAAATCCAATCCTCTTATTCTTCATATCCCTCTTTCTCGATAATATTATATCCACCACTTTTCTTGTTTTTTTGCACCATCCCCACATGTCTACTAATCTAATCTGTTGCGGGAGGTTGGACGCAAACACTGGATATATCTGCTGGGATTCTTTACTCTGTTTCTTGGATCTAACTGTTTGCCATTCCTCTCCTCGAACCCCTTCACTTCTTGTGGATTTTACTACTTCCGCATAGGTTTTCTCCAAAACGAATCCATTTTTTTCCTCTCCAATGATTTCCTATTCCTTAAACTCCTCCGATGGATTTGGTTAAGCACTTCTACAATCGCCTATTTATCTCCTCTCTTAAACCTAACCATCATATCCACATCCACCAATTCTTCATTTGCAAGAATAAAATCCTTTAAAGCTATATCACTAGCTTCTTGTTTGATCCATCTCCAGTTATTTAAATCCATGTTACCTGAATAGAAGACCTTACCGTTTCCGAAGCCGTTGCTGTTTGAATTTTGAAAATAATACTAATTATTTGTTTATTTTTCTGTAACAGGTATTCTGTTTTTTAGACATTAAAGTCTTATTGTCTAAATTTTTAAATACATCTCTACATGTATTTTGTTAGATAATAAACTTTCTTGTATGAAAGAACTCCATTTCTTACGAGATTGTATTTCGATACAATTTATTAACGTGAAAATTATTACTGATCAAAAAAAACAAAATCTACGTAACTTATCTAAAATATATCTTAGACTCCTTAATCCCTTTCATTTGAGGTAATATATTTTAAATTATGTGCGATACCAATTGAAAATTTAATCCGATTTTAAACAAGACGCGAAATTGGACTTGAATTGTCACATGTACAAACTTCCATATTTTTTTTAGCTAAGTAGTTTAATTTATATTAATAACGGAAGGAGTCTAGCTCCAACCAACCTCCTAAGAGGAAAAGCGTCACAACGAATAGGTAAGAACCTATTCAAAATACAAGAGTAACAAATCAACAAGTTAACAATTACCAAACAAAGTATTTAACTTAACAGTTAAAACAAATCCAGGGGATGATTCAATTGTACGGGCTTCTTTTCCTATGCTTGGCCACGTAGCAGTGTCCAGAGTGTGCGTTCCTCTTCTATGGTGGATCTTGAGTATCTTCCTGGGTTAGGATGTTCTTGTTAACTTCCTTTGCAGAGTCCCTTGAAAACTTCCGGACTTGCCTTGCCCTTTTGCCAGCTGCCTTGAGAGTTGCCTTGTCTGCTGCCTTGGTAGCATGATTCTGGTTATTGCTCATCAATTGACTGGTGACCTCCTGCAAAGTGTCAGAATCGAATTGTTTTTTCTTGCCTTTATCCTTTGTGGTTACCTGCACAGATCCAGAATTAGTGAACTTGGTTGAGAGTTCTTGCCTCTGACTAGCTAACCTAGGAGAGGTACGCCTTCGTTAATAAACCATTGTCTGACCCTCCTTTTTTTCAGTAGTGGCATTGTCTTGGACATTGTCGAGTGAGAGGTTTTAAAGGAGACATACTCCTTACTAAGTGTGGAGAGCGTTCCCAAATGGCTAGTACTCATCCTGGCCATAGGCAGGGTATCCACCAACACAGGGCAAAGGTCAAGTTTGGGACTACAATTGCAAGAAAAGCACATTGGGCAAAAGCCATCATCATTGATGTACCGAATTTGGACTCTAGCAAGGAATTTATCAGAGTGGCCAGGCATTAGAGCAAGGACAATAGACGGCTTAGATTAAGAGCAACAATTTTGACAAGGACATAAGCTTCATTGGCAGGGTCAAGGTTTTGAAGTCTAGTTCAAGTTTGGTTAACAATTGTAATTGGGGAACCTATAACATCACATAAAGCATAAATTCCATCTTGAGTCCAATAGGTGTAGGGAACATTGACAAGGCATATCCAAACATTTTGTGTACCGATTGGTTGCAAACTATGGAAGTGTTCCATCCAAGGATTCAAGTGAAGTTTAACAGAGGCAACCGAGAAAGGGCTATAGTGCAGGGCTCTTTTATAAGATTCAAAGGTATCAAATTTCAGCACAAAATACCAAACAAAATGCTTAGACACACTAGTTAACCCAGACGCAGAGTTCTTTTCCAACAACAAGCTAATTACCTCATCACTATTTAGACTAACATGGCTGTCAAAGTAACCTAGACAACATTGTTTCTAGTTTTTTTTAGCAGTAACAAATATAGCATTTGAAGGCTTAATACAAATAGTACCATTAGATTTAAAGGTGACATTTCCAAGGCGTTGATTGGAATTCAAACAACTAACATGATTTAAGTCCAAATGAAGTAAATCTTTAGGTACAAAGTTTGAGAAAACCTGTTCAGGAATCTTAGCTTGCTCCGTGGGCATGGGGGTGTGAGTTCTAGGCCAAACTCTATGGCTTGTGCTGGGTTAGAAGACAGTCCAACGCCAGCCATAAGACGAGATAGCTTATCTTGATGCTTTTAGCAATCTGAGCCTAATGAAGAAATAGAGATGATAGACATAATGAAGTAGCGGAGAGCTTCCGGAGAAGAAGGAGCGAAGGAAGGCGGAGTGGCGACGAGATTAGGGTTAGAAAAATAAAAGGGGGAAACAGTAGAGGAGAGGGAAAAAGAGAGAGAGAAAAAATGAGCGCCTGGGTCGACGCTCATTGGATTTAAATTTAACTTACAAATTTAATAAACTCGATTACATTACATTCAAATTTGTACCGCCTTCATCTCAATTTGAAATTTATCCTTTGATCAAAATCAATTCTAAGTTTGTCGAATTTGAGTTTGATCGGGGAGATTTGGACTTTACTAATACTCGACCCTATAATTTAATTTTAGTTATCAAATTGTTTAAAAATATAATACTCCTCCCTCTCATATGTAATAATCAGAATTTTTTTTCTTTAATTGAAACAATAATTAGATTTCTTATTATTCGTGTACAAAATCATATACTATATATTAGATTAATCTAGCATTAATATTGTATTTTGCTTTATTTGAAAACAATATTATTAAATAATTATAATTTTTAATGTAATTGATTACTAAATGATAACTTGACGAAAAATATTAAAGTGGGAGTGTGGGAAAAGAAACTATCTATTTCGAATTTGAATTTTAATAGTATTAAACCGAAATTTGACACTCACCCTTGCCCATTATTTGTAATAAATTATACTATTATATATTATATTTTATATAATCATATACTTAATATAAAATATATGTCTAAATATATTTGAATTTTGAATTTTACTTTCTATTTTCAAGCTCTTAATAAATTTAAATTTAATTCAAAATTATCAAATCAACTTGGATTTAGATTTCCGAGTTCAAATTGAGTTCAGGTTTAAACAAAGAATTTATGTTAAAATTTAAATTTTGGCAAAATTCGATTTGATTTAATCCGTTATCTTCCAATCAGGACGAAAGAAATATAAAACATAAAATATAAAATAAGAATATAAAAATTGGGGTTAACAAATTAACAACAGATAAATTTGGAGAGGAAAGAGACACGTATGTATGTATGTATATTTTGACATGCCTTTAGATAGCATACACTGCCTTGCTTGCCTCTCTCATCATCATCATCATCATCGTCGTCAATAATGTCGGCATTTCTATCTTGTTCCGCTGCTTCAGCTCGTCCTTCACTCTCTCCCAACTCTCTCTCCTTCACCCCAATTCACAGTTAGTCTCTCTCCCAATCTCTCCCAATCTCTCTCCCGAATATATATTCATACATGTAGCTGTAGACTTGTAGTTGTATAACAGTCTGTAATGTTGTTATATAGTAGGATTAGCTCACTACTTGTTTATCTTTTTTTATATTCCACTTTATTATCTTACCTGCTTGTTAATTATTTGCTATGCAATGTCTGCTAGATTTAATTCAGTTTTTTTTAATAACTGAATTGATGTTCTTTGTGATGTTATATTCTCAGGTAACATTCAGGTGAAAACTTTTTAGCGCGAAAACTGTAAAAAAATTTATTAAATTTTGCAGATGCATAATAAAAAATGGAAAAAAAATAGTGCGGAATCATAATTTTATTTGCAAAACTGTGCAGTTACATTTTGTGGCCACATTTTAACATGAGTGTACCTAGTCGATAGAAACATAGTTACGGTCTATTTGGTGCGGGTTGTATACAAGTTCCCTCTTCCATTTTAAGATGTTTGAGTGGCCTCAACTTTTAGTTTATTTTAGTGGTTAATAGTTCGGGTTTTATCTCCATAACACACATCTTTTCATGCCTTAAGAGCTTGCTAACCAGCATCAAGTGGGACAATCTGTAATGTCATCGTTATTGCAGAGTGTAAATGATATAGTTCTGATGCTATTCATTGTCGATTCAGGTCCAGCTAATTGGATGGACTTGTGACTATGAATATGATGTTAAAATTCTTGAATTTGACGTGATATATATCATGCTGCAAGTAGTTTTAGTCATTTGTCTGTTTGTCTTGTATCTAGTACTGAATGTTTAGTTCTGTCTTTGTAGTATTATAGGCTGTATTGTGGTTTTAACCACTCGGTTTTCATTAACATAACTAAATTATTCAATCGTGTATCAGAAACAGCTCACTCAAAGTTGGTTGGTTTCCGTGTAAGATCCAGCTCGGAAGATGAAAGTTGCTCTACAGAAGCTTCAGATCACTCATCAGATGACACTAAGATGAGGGTTAGTATCTCATTAACCTGGTTTATCTATCCGTGCTACTGTTATTCACATCCTTGATGTGGTAAATGTCTATTTTAAGTGCATGTTGCTCATATTCCATGCAGTGAAATTTCCCACATTTTGTTGTTACTATAGTAAAATTTAAATAGTTTTCCAAGTTCACTCTGACATGAATGGAAAAGTTACACGAAAAGTGACACATATACATTATATTTTTTTGTCAACGTTGCTCTTCTTTGAAATTATTCTTTTAGTAGCAGCATGTATGTATTCCTTAATAAAAAGCTTAGATTTGTAGTGACCTTATGCTGAAAGCTAATTACTTTTGTAGCTGGCTTATTACCATTTTCTCGATACACTCTGTATCTTTATGTGGCTAGTGCAGAATTGCAGATAATGTCAGTTTCTATAGCTAATATATAAAACTATTATATGTCTCAACAGAAATCTGAAGCATTGACATCAAGAAGGTTCTGCTTGACTTGTTTATGTTCAACTTTTGCACTGATAAGTACTTCTGCCGTTTCTCTCTCTGTACCAAAGGCGATTGCTTTGGGGGAAAAAGGAAAGCCCGTGTGTCGGAATTGTGGGGGTATTGGCGCTATAATTTGTAAGTGCACGACGTGATTCTCTTACTATATATTTTTCCTGGTTGCATATATGGCTTAATGTTCCCCTTTCCGTTGATGTATATTTTTCGGTTATCAGTAGAAATTTAATGCAATTTGTTTTATGGATCTCATAGCAATTTGAAGATGCTAATACATAGATTAGGATTGATACAGGAAAATTGCTTGTCTCCCTCTTCAGTGCTTTTGTTTGTCCTTGGACGATTATCTTTGGATACTATTTAGCCAAGAACAGACTTTCAAGTACACTTGCTGCTTAAATGTAGTTTTTTAAAATTAGATATGGAATATCAATTAACTTGTGTGCTTCCATTATATCTTATAAAACATCTTCTTTTTCTGGAAAACTATATCGACAAAGCTAATTCACAATCTAATGTTAGCATTTTCTGGAAAAATATATCGATAAAGCTAATTCACAATCTAATGTTAGCTTCAGCATTGCTCAGGTAGTCAAGTAACTTAGCAAGTGTTCAGTTTGTGCTATCCAGGGGTAGGGAGGCTGGAGGCTTGTGACTTGTGAGTGAGAGGATTTTGTTCTTTCCCATTTTGTCAGGTCTACTTGTGAGCGAGAGGATTTTGTTCTTTCCCTCTGTCTCTCGATTTCGATCTCGATTCTCGATAATATAAATATTAATTATATAAATAAAATTGAATATAAATAAAGTTTAGAGGTTTTAATAATAGCCTTGAAAGTGGTATTGAACCTCCAACTTCACCAAGATCTATAAAATTTAACCACTTCAAGGCAAGCCAACTTATCTAACAACAATTCAGTTCACGAAGTGGTTAATAGTTGATACATTATGAATTTCAGGGGGGCTGTAGCCCTACTGGGCTCTGACTGGGTCGGTATCTCTTCTTCTGGATTTGAGATTATTCTCCTCAGTAGGGGTCTTTCGCAGAAACAGCCTTTCTATTCAAGATAACTTTTGCTACCCAACAACCATAGTTGTTCCTCCTTAATGCAAGGACCAAGATTCTGTAGCTGTCTGTCTAGGATGAGCCTAGAGTATAGATTTATGAATATACATATATTTTAATTAAATAACTGAATTTTTTATGCCTCCACACATCAGACAGCTGAGTTCTTTTTTCCCATGTTGTATTACTTCCGTGACTTTATCATGGTTGATAGACTTGTGGTTAAATATTCATTTTTTTTGTATAGGTGATATGTGTGGTGGTACAGGAAAATGGAAAGCTCTCAACAGAAAACGGGCTAAAGATGTTTACGAGTTTACTGAATGTCCAAATTGTTATGGTATGTAGTCTTTTCTTGCTGCTCTTAGATGCTAGTATCTTCTTTTCATAATAAAAACCCAATTTCCATTTAATTCAGCAATCCCAATAAATATTTGCTCTCTTCTCCAAATGATACGCCCCAAGTCCCCAATGACAAGCATTGAATTTGTAAGAGAGAGAAAATGTTACTAACTTCATCTTTTGGAAGGAAATATAATTACAGGATAATTATATGTTGCTATGCTTTGATATTACCCCGTCCTTAGGCAAAATAGTTGCCAGCTTGGATGACTTAATGTTTACAGAGGGATCATGCATGCGAGGGGAATCTGATTACGCATGACTGCATGATACAATTTATTCAATATCTATAATGGAGAGAAGAAGATAGTAATTTAAAAAGAGAAGGAAAAAAAATAGATTAACTTATTCTAATTCTGAACATATTTATGGGAGGTAAGAGAATGATTTACAAGGTTGGAAGAAATATTTTTACATTAATCTGAGTAGCTTGAAAAGTGGGTGTTTGATACGGGACACCGAGAAGTATTCACCTTGTATAACTATCATATAAACCATGGTTCAATAATTTTTAATAGCTAGAAATTGGAGTTAATGCCGAGCTTATAATTTACTTTATATGTACTATATATTGGCTTTAGCATAAGAACTAAAACGCAGAACAAAGTCACGTTATCAGAATAATGATACATTATGTTACAAAAGTTGAGATATCTATACTTCTATACTATACTATTATAAGCAAAACAGGGATTTATTGTTGGTTTGGTTGGTTGGTAACACTTTCCAAAAAATTGTAAACACTTTCCTCAAATATTAAAAAAATATAATTTATTTTATTTATAATATAATATTAGTTATAATAATATAATATAGATAATATAGTAGTACAGATCTAATACAGTTGTAATCAATACAATTGACTTGTACATCTCAATATCAATACTGCTCAAACTCTTTAAATTCTATTAAAATTATAAATTATTATTTCTTTTAAAATCCTATTAAAATTTCAAAAACATTAAATATATATAATTTATATTTTGATTATCCCTCATTTTTGTTTCACCTAAAATTAAATCTTAATATTATATTATATCTAAATAATAACATAAAATTTATACTTATATTAAAATTTATACTTTTTATTAATGTAGTTGTATTAAATACAATCTATTTACAGAATTCCGTTTCACCACCGCTCAAACTCTTTAATCATTTAAAATATCAATCAATTAAATAAATCTCATGAATATAATAATAATAATAATATTTTTTATCTATATTAAATTTTATTAAAATTATATACTAAATACAATCTAAACATCTCAATTAATCGCTCTCAAATTATTCGATTAATTTAAAATTATCACTCATAATCGAAACTAACAAATATTATAATATTATTATTACTTTATCTATTTTAAGTTTTAAGATAACAACTAATTAGTTACATCTCAAGAATGATATAATATTATTATTCTTCTATCTATAATATAAATATCTTAATTTAATCACCGCTCAAATTATTCAATTTATTTAAATATATTAAAAAATTTAAAGAAATCCGCGCATCGCACGGGTTATAAGCTAGTATGGTTAATGAGCACATGGCCCTTCCCGCTGAATGAAAGAGTGGAGTGAGTGGGTAAATGAGTTTCCCTGAATATATATTGCAGTTTTTCTGTTTGATGATTCTTACTGTTTTGAGTAACAAGGTTGTAATGAACTCATACCGTGAAGAATCAAACCTGTGTCCGGCACTTCTTTAAAAGCTTTGAGGGCCCAACTGTCTGAGTCCCATTAAGTGAATTATTGATCTGGAAGGAAAAAAAAGTGTTTATGTGGTTATTTAAAAATAAGAGGAAGGCAAAAGGAAGGAAAACTGTAGGGTGAAAATGGCCAATACACTTCCTCTCTTTCAAACGTGGCATCTGAATATTTCTTTCTTTCATCTGAACAGAATCTAGGAATTTTCTTTTGGTGGCATTCTATTTAAAAGTTACTATGCAGGTCGAGGGAAACTTGTATGTCCAGTTTGCCTAGGGACTGGTTTACCAAACAACAAAGGTCTTCTGAGGAGGCCGGATGCAAAGGAATTACTTGATAAGATGTATAATGGTCGGTTGTTGCCAAATTCATAGGTATGTTTTTATATAATGTTGTTTCATGTTCTTGTTCAGTTGCAAGGAGTTCCCCCTCGGTAATTATTATCCAATCTTAAATAAGCTGGCTGCTGAACAGTAGAAAACTTTGTTTTAAATTATTAATGGGTTATGTAACACTTAAGGCATGAGATTATGAACTTTTGTCCATAGAGCATATAGCCAACTTCGCAAAAAAAAAAGCATGAGATTATGCTTTGCTATTGGGTATTGCCCATAGAGCATATAGCCAACTTTTGCACAAAATATGAATTTCACTGTCCTGCGTACACATTGAAAGATTATTTCATCACTGATAATAGAAAAAAATAGAGAAGTTATCATAGTTATCCTCTATTGGAAGATTTCTCTTGATAGCCATCATTTTATGGAATCATTGGTCGAGGATTCCCTTGCCTGTGAACAACCACACATGGAAACTTATTTTTCGCAACAGTTTTTCATTATAATTTAATTTATCATAGCACCCGTGTTCCATGCGCTTTGATGGCATAAACATTGTACATTACATTGACCCTAGTTAGTAGTGCATGACATAAACATTGTGCATTACAACTGCATCACCAGTTTTAAGATCAAACGTATAGATGTAAAATATCAAAATGTTATACTTGACATTAAGGACAGAATCAAGTCTAGATGGTAGCATAAACATGCAAGTGAGAAAATGAATAATTAGAGTGCGAAAAATGTAATTGTGTATTCATATATAAGGTGGTTAAATATTTAGTTGTAACCAGATCTATTTGATGTCAATTTATAACTATGCATTGGGCAACAAATTTTCCATCGAGTATCAAATCATTTTTTGATTCCATAATACAGCTAAATGTATATTATATTCTAAAACTATCATTAAATATGGTCTTAAGCAACTTCTTATGCATGTCAAAATTGCACACCTGACACCCCCCCCTCTCGGGGAAAAAAAATATGGTTCATCACTGCAACTACATTTCCTGCATGAACTACAGATCCTATAAAATGACCACATGTGATCATACATCTACATGTATAGCTATTTGGAATGAATACATATTCGTTCAAATGCAAACTAATTTACAAGAAAATACAATATAATCCGGCCTCTTATAAATCGAAAACCATACATATGTTAAAAAAATATAATTCATTGTTGGTTTCTTATCGAAAATACTCTGAAATTCTTAAATTAGACAAGTCCAGATACCTCTGATCCAACATATCTAAGATCCACTCAGAATAAGTCTAGAAATGATAAAATGTAAGCATGTTTTATCACTGCAATTCAAATTCATATATAAGGATAAGGATGTGTGACAAACACTTAGTAATGCATGACATAGACATTGTACATTACAACTGCATCACCAGTTTTAAGATCAAGTGTATGAGTAGACGCCTGCACATAACCTCTTGCAAACCGGAAAAGGCCACTGCCTCCGATCACTGGCATTTCCCTCATCTTGCTGAAAACCTCGTTCCTTCCGAAAACAGTAATAGTGCTTCCATTATATTTTCCCTCAAAAAATGCAAAATTCATACTCATTAACAAACTAATATTTTCTTGTGCAGCTGATCCGTAGAACCCTTGAGCTCTTCCAATTAATTTTGACTTCACGTCTGGTCCTTCTGTTAAGGGATTATCTATCATCCGTATTAAACCAAATGCGGTAGATGAATTATTGCTGTAAGGTTTCACAATAGAGACCGAAGTTGGGGCAGGACCACTAACAATGTCATGCCAATAAACCCGAAAATGGCTTATTTTCTCTTTGTGAATTCCAAGAGTTTGTCGATCAAGTGATTTTACGAAGTTCTGATTTTTTGCAGTGGCTGAAATTGTGACGACTGAAATCAGGATAACGAAGGTGATCAAATGGGAAGCAAGATTTTGAATTAGCCTAGCCATTTGAGTTCTTGCTTGTGACAATAGCTGTAAGTGTGGTATATAATCATATAAATGAATGATATTTGTTTCTGCCAAGGTTTTGAGTGGGTGGTAGGTGAGTGGGGTAACATTTTTAATTTTTTGTTACCAACTCTTACTCTTTGATGAAAGGTAGAGACCTAACTAACTTTGCTTAACCTCAAAACAAATTATTATGTTCTAAATCTAGGCTACAATCATGACTCGTTGTCCGGCCTGGCTCATTGTCTTTTCAAATATAGGTAGTAAACTTTACACAACAGCGGGGCTTGTTTAGGTGATAAACGAGTATTTAGTCCGAAAGTATGTAAAATTAAAGTTGATTGTTTACACGTTAACATTTCCTATATACCAACTCAATAATTTTATGAACTTCCTAAAAAATTCATGTAGTTGTCGGGTAATGGTTGAATGCTTTGCCTTCAATGCCCCCCTAACATTTTTTTTTTGACTAATTTGGCATATCGTCTTACAAATGAATATCTGTTCTAAAGAAATTCTCGGGTTGAGTCAGGGTTCGTGACCTGGGACGACAGAGGATAAGCCCTCAAACACTTGGGCTATCCAGCCGTGCTCAATGAACACCTGACTTAGTATATGGAGTAGTAGGTTATGTGATCGATTACTCATAAGATTGCTTGATGACTACTCTGAGTTAGTCATCGATCTAAAGTACTAAGTTGCTTGTCTCACTATTCTGAATCGAAATCTTGCAGTGGACTTCTTGGTCGCAGGGTCTGAAGTTTTGTTGGCCTACTATGAAATAAAAATTTTGGACCCTTTTATAAATAATTATTAAAATAAATTCAAATTTTTTTAACACAATTTGCAATATAATATAGGTAAGGAGTTCACGAAAATAATATCCTTAAATATAAAATTTCAGAGCAGGCCTAGTTGTGAAGTATTAAAATAGTGTCAAAATTTTTGATTCCTAAGTTAGTAAAAACTCATTGCGTCATTTTGATCACAGGTCCAAAGCCGAAAAATAATTGTAAAAATTAAACAAACCAATATAATGATAAAGTAAAAGCAACATAATGAAATAAAGTTACAACTCAAATTTGTTGTTTAGATATGTCGATTAATATTATAATATCTTACTAAATTCTAGAAAATTATGAAATTACTATAATTTTGAAAAAATATTTAAATATATAAGAAAATATAAGAAAGTAGAAAGTAGAAAGGTAGAAATTACCTATAAAAATGAAGATTCAAATTCGAAAATAATAGTTTGAAACTCGGAAGAGGAGCATAAGAATTATTTTTTTAGTAAAGAGCATGAAATTTATTGTTCACGTATTTGATATTATAAAGTGATGACTGATGATGAAGGAAACTCCTCTGACTTCAATTTTGTTAGTGAGAAAAATGTAAAAACCCCTCAACATACATACACGGCAGCATACATATATTCAGATATATATATATATATAGTGCGGTAGCATTGCTGGGTTAGGGCCGGCACTGCTTGGTCGTCCGCTATAGATCGATGTATGAAGTAATAGGATGTTGCCCCCACTACATTGAGTTATCCACTTAGGTTGTGTTCATGGGAAAGAATGAAATGAAAAATTATAAACAAATTTTATGAATAAAGAAAAATATACGAGTAAAATTGTGAATAAACATAAGAGTATAGGAACATGCTGATCGACTACTCTGAGTCAGTGACTTGTAGTATTAGAAGGTTTGGCCGACCACTCGAAGTTAAAGGATAGAGTAGTAAGATGCTGATGAACTAGTTTGAGTTAGTCACTTGGAGTGGTAGTAGCTTTAGTCGATCACTCTAAGTTGGTATCTGAAGATTGATCAGTACGTTCACCAAGTTTCTACTGAATAATTTCACTTGGTCTCCACACAGATGCCAATGGCCCAATACAGATACCCAACCGCCCAAGTACTTTGACTGACTGACTACCAAGAGCAGTCTTTTATATGGGCTTTTTAATAGTTTGATGAATAGAAATGGGATTGGACTTATAATGGGCCTACATATATTCTATCGAAAGTTATAATCTATTTGTTGTCTTATTTGATTGAACTTCTAATGGGCATTTTTTTTCCAAAAATTAATACGTTTGTGTAAAACCCGACAACCGAATACCTAATTTTACATATGATTTTTATCTATTAAGATGGTTTTATTCCAAAAAAGATAATTGATAAATAAATTCCATTATTAATTATTTCAATTTCACTTTTTACTTTTTAACATATAAATTATGTAATTACTCGTAGTATGAGTGATGAAGATATATAAACATATAAATGTTAAAAACCGCGGGTGGGACTCTACCCAGCCAACTATTCCACTATAATCATGATATCAATCGGTTACAAGTAATTTGAATGAGAAAAGAAGTACAAAGCATCTACTCGTCAGTTGTGTAATAGTTACTCGTCAGTCGTCTATTAACTACTCGTCGGTCGAGTGTATATACATGTATTGTATGATGATAATGGGGATTGTGTATATGTATTGTGACTGAGAGAGCATATATGTATAGTAGAATTTGTGTATTTCTATTATGGATGTAGTTGTCTCCCCCATCTTGATGTCTTCTTCTCCTATTTATATTTGAATTGTGTAACGGCCCCATTTAATACAGAATTGATTATCATTATTGCCTTTCTTATTCATTGTAAAACTGATCATCAATGTTTGCCTTAATTATAGTAAACCTGATACTCATCAAATATCTTCTTTTTTGTATTAAAACTGATATATATCAATATCTCTCATTTATTGTATTAAAACTAATATATATTAATTTATCTCTTAATTTGTTGTAATATACATAACTTGTATATATCCACAAGTCGACGTCTATCCAATTCTAACCGTTAACTAGTCGTTAGTGTATTTTTCACCCGTCGGTCGCATAGTCGATATTTGACTCAGTCGTCAGTTCATTTTCAAGTCGTCAGTTCATTTTTATACTTATGATTTTTTGGGTACAAATATTCTTCATTGTGTTCTTGGATAAATTTCAATATCTTGACATCAACCAACATACTTTGCTTGAAACATACTAAGAACCGAATATGTTAGACCATATGAGTATTGCAGAAGGGGGGGGTTGAATGCAACTTGATAATTTATCACTAATTTTGCTAACAACAAACAAGTAGTAATAATATCAAGTGAAAAATGCAAACAACAATAAGCAAGCAAATGAAGAAAGGTGTTTAACTTCAAAAATTAATTTTATTAATTTTTGTTTTGCTACAACTGACTGGAAGATGTTTGTAGCTTCAATAGATACAATAACAAGAGTTTGCTAGTGTTTCTATGTTTGAGAAAAGTTAAGCTCAGTTGCATAAGGGAAAGTGTATGTAAGATATGTGTATTTATACTAAAACACATATCTCACTTACAAGTGAACTTTCCCTTGTTCCTAGGACAAAACTTAAAATAGAAACTTCATTTTTCCTATTCAAATTTGTCTTCATTCCATTAGTAGATATAGCTGCTTTGAGATGATTTGATATCATTGACTCCTTGAGCATGCTTTATCTTTTTGCTTTCCTTTTCTCAAGTTGCAGTAATAGACTTGACAGACTAGATAGAGTTGTCAAGATCAATTTTTGAATTTTCACTACCTAGTCTACTACTTGAAATAGACTGTCAGCTTCACTAAAAGGTTACTGTCATCCTTTAGCTTATCTTTGGTGACAACATCTTTGACTCCGCATACTTTACTGTTGAGCTTGATAGTCTTCTAAAACATACTGTCGTCCAAAGTTACTGTCAACTATCCCGCCAATATTGTTGTCAACTATCCCCGTTAAAGTTACTATCAGTAAAACTTGTTGTCTTCGATTCTTCAATCTCCGCCAAGTTTACTGTCAAGGGAATAGTCGTTGTCAGTAAAACATGTTGTCTTTGATTCTTCACTCTCTGCCAAGTTTACTATCACAGGAATAGTTATTGTCATCTATTCTAAATGTGATGTCACTTGAATATGATATCGTAGGCTTCAGTTTGTAGAATGTTATTGTCAATGATTTGATCCATGCTGTGCATGAACACTTTGTGAACTTCTACTTCATAGATAATTTATTACATTTTTACAAGACATTAATTATTGATACTTACTGTTACCTACTTGGCTTTTTGTACATACTATTTCAAGTGACATTTAAACATACTGTCAATATGTTTTACTTAGTTAATTTCTAATTAATCTAAGTATCTTATTAGTCGATTACAATATTAGCATCACAATCCCTAACAATCTCTCCCAATTTGTTTTATAAAAAATAAAGACAAATTTAAAGTGAATTGCAGATGCTAACTCAACTAATACTAAAGAAGTGTTGTACAAGGAAATATAAAAAGAAAATTACAAGTACAATTCTTTCTTAAGCTAGGCTCCTCTAGACTGAGCAAATCTTCAACTTTTAGCTTGAGCTTCAAATTCATTTCTTGTATGCAGTCATCCTACCATACAAACCTTCAATAACTTTCAGTGCCTGTTTTTCTTCTTCTGTCTTGGCATGTTCAGAAACACAGTCTAGGACTAACTTCACCATTTTGTAGGAGAGATCCTTCAAGTCTTTGTAGGTGTAGTAGTTCTCAGATGGTCCCTTGGAGATACGGAGATATTTCATCCCAAACATGTCATTGACAAATCTATTTTTAGTAGAAGAGAAAACTTGCTTCACCCTGAGTTTGTCAATAGATTCATCTTCATCTTCTCTTGACTCAATAATCTCCCAGACAATCTTGCTTAAGTCTCTTTCAACTTCTAGGGATGAGCATGTAGTTAGCTTGAAAATCCTTCTCAAATTCTCATTGTTGAGCACCCTGAAGTTGGTAGCCTCCACTTCAATGCTATCAATTATGACTCTCAAGGGTCCAAACAGGACTGAAGACACATATGTAGATCTTTTTGAGAATTTATTATTTAGCATTGCATGCTTCATGTCAATCTCAACCTCCTTAATTCTTTTAGTAATCTTCTCCACCTTCTTCTTGGCATCTTCTGCCTCACTCTCAAACTTTCTTCTCTTCTCACTTTCTTCTTTCTTCTTAGAGTCACATATATCCAGTGCTCTATTCTTTAGATCAAAAATCTCAAAGTTGGTGATGTTGAGCGGTTGCTTCTTGATTAACTCAGTGATTTGAGGATCATTCATAGCCAGATTTTTTAATTCCTCAAAGGTGATTTCTTCAGCAAATCTACCAAAATTATAGAAGATCATTCTATTAGGGTTTCTGAGAAGACATTGTTGAGTGTTCTCATACTCAATCTTTCTTTCAAATTCTTTCTTCTTCTTGGCTTGAATTATTCTCATAACACTTGACATGAGATTGCTTTCCTCAGGATAAGGATGCTCTTTCAACTGCTTCACCAATTCTTCAAGTAGATCCAGATTCTTTTCTTGTAGAGATTCCATGCTCCAAAACTCCTTAACTCCATATTCACTTGCAAACATCACCCCATTTGAGTAGACAATTGTCTCAGGCTCTTCAGCATCTGTAAAGTCCAAAGGGTGAGGTTTGAAGGAATCCATCAGTTCCATAAACTTCCTAATCAACATTCTTCTCAAGTCTTGAGTCCTTATGTCTGTTCCTTGAATTATGAGCAACATCTTTCTAATCAGAAAATAATTTGCATCTTTCATCTCATAGCTCATTTCTTCTATTGCTCCATTTGAATAGATGAGAATCAACTTGTTTAGAGAGTTGATTTCAGACCATTCAATATTCACCTTGATTAATGATTCTGCCTTTGATTGTGCCAGGTTGTTTATTGTAGATCTTCTGATGTCAAGACATTCCTCATGAAACACCTCAGACATTATCTTCCACCCCTTCCTGCTAGGCTTCCTGCTAGAATGAGACTTGGGTCTTTCAGCCCTTGCAATCCTGCGTTTCTTTGATATAGAGATTTTTCTTGACAGTAACTCTTACATCACTTCTTTTGACAGTGACTTAGAAGTTACTGTCAATGCAGGCTTGACAGCATCTTTTGTGACAACATCCTTCTTATCCTCTTCAAAGCCAAGAACTACAATCTTCAACACACTTCCTTCAATATTATCCTTATACTCCTTCTCACATTCTTCATCCTTATTTCCAGTTCAAGGGGTCCCTACATCACCATCATTGTTGTAGTTGGACTTGAAGCTACATGCACCATCCTCAGGCTTTTCATCATCATTATCTTCATATCTCATTTCTTGAGTTTTCTTCACATTCATTCTTGTCTTCAATGCTTTCAGACTTTTTAATTCTTTATCCAACACCCTTAATACTTCAACTCTTTCTTCATTCACAGGAATTTTCTTAAAGTAGTCAAAAGCTTCTTTTACAGACCTTGGTCTGCACATACCACCCTTTCAAGATTCATAGACCTGTATTTGCCATATGTAGTGCTGCTGAATTTTATGCCCAAAGGATTATGAGTTATTTCTGGTAATTTTTCAATTATCAGCTTCTGCAGTGTCCTCTTTAGATTTTCATTTAGCCATGACTTGTCTGTCTTGATTTTAAGTTTGACGGCTTCTATCACTGAGATTTCTTGTCTGCTCAAATATGTCATGCTCACACACCAGCTGAAACCTCCTTCAGTTCTGACAGAGATTACCCACTTGTTGCTCTTTGACACCATTACAGCTGCTCCTACTGTTGATTATCTCATTGAATCAAAAAATTTATTGGGATCTCTGTTAGATAAGGCTTTCAGATCATTGATCCTTTTATTGAAATTAGCATCTTCAAACACTTTGCTATTTTCATTTTCATCAACCATAAGAATAGAAGCCTGTTCATCATCAAAATCTTCTGTCTCTTCTATGATCAAATCATCATTTTCATCCTTAAAGAGTTTTTCCTTTCCTTTCCCAGCTACATGCACCATTAGAGCCTTCTTTACAACACCTTCTTTTATAACAATGTCTTTCTCCTTAGGCCTCTCAACATTTTTCTCCACCTTATTACCACCAAGCTGTGTAGCAATCTCAGCAGCCACACTAGACAGTAATGCTAGTTGACTCTCCCCCTGAGATACAGTTTGAGTTTTCTCCTTATCACTCTCATCTACAAACACTTCAGCTTGATCTGTACTTTTCTCTCCCTTAGTTGAGGTAGCAACTGCAGGGTTTGAAAATCTGGAATTAAACTCTTAAAGCTTATCACAAATGGCCTTGAATCCATCATGCATTATTTGCTCCAAATTGACCATCTTGTTGATCAACTTCACTTGATTTCTGCCAACAGTGTCTAGATTCTTTGATAGTTTGGACACTTTATGTGAAATGGAGTTCAACCTTTCATCAGCTTGTTTGGAGGAGTTGAAGGTTGTTGTGGTTCTCACACTCTCTTGGTTTTCAGAGTGATCTCATCACTCTTCACCAACTCACTCTCAAGGCCTAGTGCCTTTGATATTTTGGCTCCCACATTTTGCTTTTTCAATTGGTCTTGCTCAGGGGCCTCTCCTTTTGCCTGGAATTTTCCCAGCCCCTCATTTTTATTCTTACTTCTCTTTTCTTTTATCTCTCTTTTTCTTTTTACACCCTCACTCGTCCTAGGTGCAAGAGACTGATCAGGTACATCTTGCACAAGAGATTTAGATTGTACCTTGAGGATTGTGGAAATGAGAGCAGAGTCATCATCATATATTTGAGAAGTGGCAGCTTTGGGATAGTTAATGTCTAGAATGAGAATGTTGACAGCATCTTTGG
This sequence comes from Oenanthe javanica, assembly GCA_008931105.1. NCBI lineage: Eukaryota > Viridiplantae > Streptophyta > Magnoliopsida > Apiales > Apiaceae > Oenanthe > Oenanthe javanica. Next base: position 41,347 of record QRFB01000913.1, on the reverse strand, counting down.
CAGCATCTGTTGAGAAGTTACTGTCATGAGGATTGACAACAACTTTGTCATTAACAACTACAGAGGCTGTGACAGCAATCTCTTCCACCCTTTGAGTGGAAGGTTCTTGTGGATTGCTATGATCAGTCTCATCCAATTGTTGAAAGAGTGCATCAACATTTTATTCTTCAAAGTGGCAAAATATGATGCACCATATTTGAATGAGCTGTGTTCCACATTATCTAGCCCTATAGTGTGAATATCTTCAAGTGTGGGCTCAGGTTGAGTGTGTTCAACCTGTTGTGCAGACTCTGTACAAGGTATCATGAGAGATTGACCAATTTCAATAGATGCCTTCTGTGGAGAGGAGACATCCAGAAATGTGTATTGATCCCTTTTAAGAGATGTGTCCTTTTGAGAGAAAACACCCTGGTTAACAGAGGTTGATACCCCTGCCTTCTTTCTTCTAGGCTCACCAGGGCCCTTTGTAGGTTCTGTGATCATACTACTATCTTTATTTGCTGCAACTTGTGCAATTTCAGCACCTACCTGTGGAATGGTTTCTAGCCTAGGTTGAGTGAGTTTCCTCCTTTTAGGAGCCTGGTTCTTTTGAGAGGAACCAGACCCTTGGCTAGTAGTTTTAGAGACTCGAGAAGGCCGAATTCCTTAAAATGGTTTGGAGTGTGGGTTATGAATTGTGAGGTCAACACCATTCTCATCACTCAAAGAGAATACATTGTAGTCCCCAATAAATTTTAAATGTAAATCATTTATTGTTGAAAGCATGAAATCTGTAATAAAAAATCCCAATTCAGTGTTAAGTGGTTTACTGGTTAACATAGAATGGGTGTTCTTTTTTAGTGTTAGGGACTCCATGCATTGAACACTATCTAAATTTATTATGCTTACAACAGAATTAATGATAAGCATAAAAATCTAGGATAGTAAATTACCGATTTTCTAGTTTCTTTCTTTCCAAGCACCAGTTTGAACAGAGGCATCAAGAGCTTTCCAATATCAATTATATAATTGTGCCTCATGGAATGCACAATCCTCCTGATGTAGGCTGGGACCTCATTCCAGCCACTGATCTTGCTTGACATGGACCTTGACACAACATCCAACATCATACTCCATTCTTTGTTTAAGTACTTTTTATCCATGCCGCCAGACGGGTACCAATCATCATTGTCTGGGCTTGTCTTGGGTCCAGTATACCCAACCATCTTAAAAAACTTGGCAAGTTGAATATGACTTATATGATCCTAAAGAAGCGATCCTTCAACTACTTTCACATGAAGAACTTCATTTATATGAAAGAAATCAATGGTGTAAGAGGTACCATTGATTTGAAATGTGATAGTGCTTGCATCTTGCTCCCTGCACATGTGGCAGAGGTCCAGAGTTGAGATAGTCTTGGGATTTCAAAAAGGGGGCTTTTTGTAAGGACATAGGAGAGGTAAGGGTTATTCATGAAGCCAACAAGAGGTTTGAAGGCTTCTCCAGGTTCACCCACTGAAGCCATGGTGGTGAAGTTGGTTTGGTCAAGAGAACAAATGATTTGAGGTCTAGACGTGGTTAAAAGATTGAAGATTTAGAAAAAGAAGAACGGTTTAGAGTTTGGGGAATGGTTACAGAAGAAGTTGCAGAGAAAATGGAGAGTTTTTAGGTTGTTAGAGAGTTGAGAGTTTAAGAGAGAAATAAAGTAAAGTAAAGAGTGAGAAATATTTTAGCTGTATATATATATAATGTGAAAAAGAAACTGTCAAGAAGGAATCGTAAACGATTTTAAGTGACAGTTGTCTTCTAGTTCCATTCTTTGACAGTAACTTCTGCACTAGAAATTACACACACTCTTGACAGTAACATTAGTGGTTAGAGAATATATAAAATAAGTTAATAACCATAATATTTACTGTTGACAATATGTTATGCGGGGAACTTAGAAAACTATACTATCAATGTTGTTTGACAGTAAGTTTCACAAATATTTGACAGTAAGTTTCAGTCCCGCATAATATGCTGTCAAGACTTCACCATCGTTTGACAGTTAGTTCCACAGGATTCGACAGTAAGTTTCAGTCCCGCGTGCTATACTGTCAAAACTTCTCAATCATCTGACAGTGAGTTTCACAGCCTTTGACAGTAACTTATCATTATGCGACATTATGAATAAAACATACTGTCAAACAACTTGACAATATCTTTTATTAACCACATAAGAATTAAGTTACTTAAAAGTAAATTAGTTAACCTTTCAGTAAAATATTATCATGTCTCTCCACTGTGATAAAAATCAAAACACCTCAAGAGGTCATTAATTCACAGTGAAATTCAGTTAACTAAATTTTTGATCAATTAAACAGAATTACATTAACAGGACAAATTTAACATACCCAATTCACTCACTAGCATGCTGAATGTCTTTTCATCCAGAGGTTTGATGAAAATGTCTGCAAGTTGTTTCTTTGTGGGCACATAAATCAGCTTTATTGTGCATTCCTCCACATGCTCTCTAATGAAATGATGTATGATGTCAATGTGCTTAGTTTTGGAGTGTTGAACAGGATTCTCCGAAATTTTTATGGCACTAGTGTTGTCACAAAATATAGGAATTCCTTGCAGAGCCAACCCATAATCCAATAGCGGATTCCTCATCCAAAGTAACTGAGCACAGCAACTACCATCTGCAATGTATTCAGCCTCTGCAGTTGAATTTGATACTGAATGTTGCTTCTTGCTAAACCATGAGACTAATCTTTCTCCCAGAAATTGGCAGCTACATGTTGTGCTCTTTCTGTCTATCCTGCACCCTGCATAGTCTGAATATCCAACTAAGTCAAAACTAGAATCTTTAGGATACCAAAGGCCTAAATTTTGAGTGCCTTTTATATATCTAAAAATTCTTTTTACAACCATTAAGTGTGACTCCTTTGGATCAGACTGGAACCTTGTACACAACCCTGTTGCAAACATGATGTCAGGTCTGCTAGCTGTTAGGTAGAGGAGAGAGCCAATAATTCCTCTATACATTTTGTTGTCCACCTTCTTTCCTTTTGGATCTTTATCAAGTTGAGTTGCTGTTGAGATTGGAGTTTTTGTAGGAGATAAGTCTTCCATATCAAATCTTTTCAAAAGATCTTTGACATACTTAGTTTGGCAGATAAATATTCCATCTTCTTTTTGATAGAATTGAAGTCCAAGAAAGAATACCAATTCACACATCATACTCATCTCATATTTGTTTTGCATCAACTCAGAGAATTTATTGCATAGATCTTCATTTGTTGAACCAAAGATGATGTCATCAATATATACTTGAATTAGAATGATATCATTTCCATGCTTTTTGTAGAAAAGTGTTTTATCCGCAATCCCTCTTGTAAAGTTATTATCAAGAAGAAACTTAGAAAGAGTATCATATCAAGCCCTTGGTGCTTGATTTAAGCCATGCAATGCATTTAGTAGTCTGTACACAAAGTTCTTCATTTTTGGATCTTCAAAGCCCGAGGGTTGTTCAACTTACACTTCTTCTTCTAGCTCTCCATTAAGAAAAGCACTATTTACATCCATTTGATAAACTTTACAGTTATTGAATGCAACAAAAGCCAAAAAGATTCTTATTGCTTCAAATCTGGCAATAGGAGCAAATGTTTATTCATAGTCAATCCCTTCATGTTGACAGTAACCTTTTGCCACCAGTCTTGCTTTGTTTCTTATTACAGTACTATAGTCATCCATCTTGTTCTTATAAACCCACTTAGTGCCTATTATGGATTTGTTCTTTGGTCTAGGCACTAATTCCAAACACAGCTTCTTTCAAATTGATTAAGCTCTTCTTGCATAGCATTAATCCGATCAGAATCAGCCAATGCCTCTTCTAAGGTTTTGGGTTTAGTTTGAGAAATGAAACACGAGTACATGCATTCATTGGCAACATTTCTTCTTGTTTTAACTCGTGCTCCTGGATCTCCAATGATTAAGTCATTAGTGTGATATATGTTCCATTTTGTTTCTCTTAGAGAATCACTGGAGTCTTCAACACCTTGTTGATTGACATCATATATTGCTCTTGTACTATTGACATCATCAATTTCTTCAAGTCTGCTATTCATGGGAACATTCTCAGAGAAATCAGTTATTTGAGCAGTTCATTCATTGTCTTCAGATTGGATATGAACATTTGTTGGACCAGAAATTGTGTGATCAATTCTTGGTGAATCTTCATCAATCTCTTCTAGATAACTTTGATTTTCAAAAGCCAAAGGTTATGTTGCTTGACTTCCTTCAACTCCAGAAAATTTTGTCTCATCAAAAGTGACATTTACACTCTCCTCCACGGTCTTGTGATCAATGATGTAAACTCTGTATGCAGTCATGTCAATGCCATATCCCATAAAGATTCCTTCAAGTGCTTTAGTGTTAAATTTTCTTTTGATCTCAGTTGAATCTTTCATGTAGTAACACTTGTTTCCAAAGACATAGAAGTAATTGACAGTAGGTTTCCTTCCTGTGAGCAATTCATAGGGTATTTTTCATAGACCTTGTTGACTACAGTCCTGTTTTGAGTATAACAGGCTGTATTGATTGCTTCACCCCAGAAGTAGGTAGGAAGTTTTGCTTTACTCAACATTTTTCTTGCAGCCTCAATGAAAGTTCTGTTCTTTCTTTCCACAACACCATTTTGTTGAGGTGTCCTTGGTGGAGAGAATTGTTGAGTGATTCCATTGTCTTTGCAAAAGTCATTCATGATACTATTTTTGAACTCAGTACCATTGTCACTTCTCAAGATCTGCACTTTTTATTTGGGATTCTTGTCAAGAACCCTTACCAAATCAATAATCTCTTGAGTAGCTTCATCATTGGATGCTAGAAATCTCACCCATGTGTATCTTGAGAAATCATCAACCGTCACTAAGGCATATTTTTTTCCTTTCCAGTGATTGCACATTCACAGGACCAAATAAGTCCATGTGAATTAGTTGAAATACTTCATTGATTGAACCACTAGGAGCGCTTTTGTGTGTAGCTCTCCTTAGCTTCCCTTTTTGGCAATTCTCACACAATCCTTCTTGATAGAATTCAAGTTGAGGAAGCCCTTTCACCAATTCTCTCTTCATTAGATAATTCATTGCTTTAAATTTCAAATGGTTTAAAGTTCAAATGGGAAAGTTTCTTGTGCCACAGCAAACTTTCAGATGGGAAAGCCTTACTGTAGAAACAGTAGACTTTGTCTTTTCTTACAGAATCCAAGTCAGCTATGAAGAAGCTTCCTTTTCTAACTCCTGGAAGAGCTTTTTCTCCCGTCTTCTTGTTAATAATTGAGCATTTGTCTTGATCAAAACTCACTTGAAATCCTCTTTCACAAAATTGAGTTACACTCAATAGATTGTGCTTCAAACCATGTACTAGAGTAATTTTCTCAATCTTCAAATTTCCAACTTCCAGCATGTCATATCCCATTGTGAAACCAATGCTATTGTCACAAAAGGTTACATAAGGACCATCCATTTTCTTGAACTGTGATAGTAGGGCTTTATCACCTGTCATGTGTCCTGAGCATCCACTATCAATGATCCACATGATTCTTTTATTTTTCCTGTTGCCCTGCAAAGCAAATATTTCAAGTTTTTTTTTGTACCCAACTTTCATTGGGTCCATTTTGCTTAGCTAGATCACAATTTGAAGTTGGATCGGTTATATTTCTTTCTTTTGTTTTTAGCAAGACTCATGTAGCTACTCATTCAGTTTTGATTACTAGTTTGATAGCTTTGTTCTTGGGTGGCTTCTCCATCCTAACTTTAGGTTGACTTGGAGACTTTGCCTTTTCAGTTTTATCATTCTTATGCAGACATTCTTGATTATTAGCAAAAGGCGTGTTAAAGCACATACTCATCAAGTTCATTTTACATGAAATGCAATCAAAATCACCACAGTGAGTTACTTGTTTGTTCTTTAAAGGCATGTTGTGCATGTTTCCATTAACAGAGGTAGCTTTCTTGACATTAGACTTGTATTGTTGCAAATATGAGTTAGATGACTAGACGATCCACAATTGTTGCACAATTTTCTAGGAGCATTAGGAATATAGTCATAGTTGTTCTTATTATTTATTCATAATTTTCCATTTCTGTTCTTCTTAGTTTTCATGATAGTATGTTTAGAAGTTACTGTCATACAGGTTTTGACAGTAGGTTTAGATGGGGGTGTCATCATAGTAAGTTTTGATCTTACAGTTTTGACAGCAGCTTCTGAACTTACTATTTTGCTAGTATTGACAGCATCTTTTAAACACTTGTTACTGTCAAGGTCAGAACTAACTGTCTTGGGGATTTTGACAAGATCTTTTGCCTTAAAGGACTTAGCGACAGTTTCATTGTTCTCATCATCTATCTCTTGTTTAATCACTAATACTTCCTCATCAAATTCAAATTCTGCCTTTTTGAACAAGGAATTCTTAACTTTCTTTAAAATGGAAGGTTTGACAGTATGTTTGATGTCTTCCTCAACAACATGTTTATTTCCATTTTTCTTCTCATAGTTGAAACATATACCTACCTTTTAATTTTCAATATTATCATCATGGTATGATTTTAACAGGGAAGAAGAATTTTTGTAAGTCTTGATTTTTAGTTCATTCTCAGAAATATGTTTCCTTAGAAATTCATCAATCTAGGAAGCACAAATAATATTGTTTTTAAGAATCTCATTCTCTTGTTGTAAGGACTCAAAAGCATTTTGTTTAAGTTCTAGTTCATGATTCCTAATTCTCAATAACTCATTAGAACTTGACAGTTTGACAATCTTTTCATTTGCAGCTAACATGCTTGTATGAATATTGAAAATTTCAGAACTTAAACTCTCAACAGTTTCCTTGTACTAAGATATAGTCATATCAACAGAAGTAAGAATGGGTACCTGACTTGATGAAGTGGATGAATCCTCTCCAGAGTTTTCCATGAGAGCAAGATTTCCATATTCTTCCTCCTCTTCATCATCAGAATCTTCCTAACACTTTCATTCAGTCATAAAAGCCCTTCCTTATTTCTTTTTGAGCAATGCATCATATTTTGCTTTGAGTTCCTCATAATCATTGTCATTTCTTCTCACTTGTTTTAACTTTTTGCATTCTGTTGTAAAATGCCCCATTTCACTGCAGTTGCAACACCTTATCTTGGATCTATCCACCATACCTATTTTGTATCCACCTTTGCCACTTCCTCCGAGTTTTGAAATATTTGACTTGTTGAACCTGGAGCTTTGTCCTCTGGGTTTAAAGGCTTTGCTCATCTTGAATCTTAGATTGGAGAACTTTCTTACCATGAAGGCCATTGTTTTATTTTCCATGTTTTCTAGTTCCTCCAAAGTGTAGAACTCTTCTTCTTCACCATCCTTGAGTTTAAGAGTTACACCTTCATCTTCATATGTCACCTCTTCAATCTTTGGTTGATGTTGAGACTCCTAGAGCTGCAACATTTTTGGATCTTGAGCTACTAAGGCATTTGAAGTATTTCCCATCTTCCCTCTTTGACCAGACTGAATGGCTCTCTTTTATAGCAACTCTAGCTCATAGTTTTTAAGTATGCCATATAATGTTTCAAGAGAAACTTTTGATAAATCTCTTCCTTCTCTTATGGCAGTAACCTTGTGCTCTAGATGATCAGGAAGTGTCAACATGAATTTCATGTTTACCTCCTTTTTGTCATAAAACTTTCCATGCAGCTGCAGATCATTTATCAACCTGTTGAATCTCTCAAACATTTCAGTCAACCCTTCACTTAGTTTGGCCACGAAAGCTTCACACAGTATCTCAATGATTTTCCATATTTGTTTTGCACTGGTTCAGTTGACAATGTTGTTATACATGACATTGTCAAATGCCTCAATGATGATAAATTATAACAATCATCCAGAGTTACTTTTTCTCTTTCAGTGTCAGTGTATTTTGAAACTTTTTTAGGAACCTAGTAGGCTGGTATTGTTTCACCATTTACTGTAGTTTCAGGTACATATGTTTGAGGAATGAAGGGACCGTTTTCCAGAATTCCAGGGTAAAATGGGTTGGCTATTTTTATGAACAACATCATTTTACATTTCCAGAGGTTGTAGTGTTCTTTATCAAAGGTGGGTATTTTTATGCTACTTACTTTCTGAGCACTCATGTTTAGATATTTTCATGTTATGTATATCTAACCTCGCTCTGATACCAGTTGTTAGACAGTATGAGTGTCGCATAAGGGGGGTTGAATGCAACTTGATAATTTATCACTAATCTTGCTAACAACAAACAAGTAGTAATAATATCAAGTGAAAAATTCAAACAACAATAAGCAAGCAAATGAAGAAAGGTGTTTAACTTCAAAAATTAATTTTATTAATTTTTGTTTTGTTACAACTGACTGGAAGATGTTTCCAGCTTCAATAGATACAATAACAATAACAAGAGTTAGCTAGTGTTTCTATGCTTGAGAAAATTTAAGCTCAGTTGCATAAGGGAAAGTGCTTGTGAGATATGTTTATTTATATTGAAAAACACATGTCACTTACAAGTGAACTTTCCCTTATTCCTAGGACAAAGCTTAAAATAAACATTCACTTTTCCTATTCAAATTTGTCTTCATTCCATTTGTAGATAAAGCTGATTTGAAATGATTTGATATCCTTGACTCATTGAGCATGCTTTATCTTTTTTCTTGCCTTTTTTCAAGTTGCAGTAGTAGACTTAACAGACTAGATAGAGTTGTCAAGATCAATCTTTGAATTTTCACTACCTAGTCTGCTACTTGAAAAAGACTGTCAGCTTCACCAAAAAGTTACTGTCAACCTTTAGCTTCTCTTTGGTGACAACATCTTTGACTCCGCATACTTTACTGTCGAACTTGATAGTCTTCTAAAACATAATGTCGTCCAAAGTTACTATCAACTATCCCGCCAATATTGTTGTCAACTATCCCCGTCAAAGTTACTACTGTTAGTAAAACTTGATGTCTTTGATTTTTCAATCTCCGCCAAGTTTACTGTCATGGGAATAGTTGCTGTTAGTAAAACATGATGTCTTTAATTCTTCACTCTCCGCCAAGTTTACTGTCACGGGAATAGTTGTTGTCGTCTGTTCCAAATGTGTTTTCACTTGAATAGGCTGTCGTAGGCTTCAGTTTGCAGAATGTTACTGTCAATGATTTGATCTAGGCTGTGGATGAACATTTTGTGAACTTTTACTTCATAGATCATTTATTACATTTTTACAAGATAGTAATTGTTGATACTTATTATCACCTACTTGGCTTTTTGTATGTTGGTCCCTGATATTTTAGAAGGGGGGTTGAATACAATATCTTAATTTAATCGTGGAATATTGGATTTAAAAATATTACTTTAATTTCTCATGAAATATTAATTTTAATGAAATATTGTTCACGTAAAAGATATGATTTTAACTTGAAAAGTATTACAAAATTAATATAATGATAGTTTATATAACTGATTAAATGTCTAGAATGATTTTGACATGAATTGTTCTGATTTAATAATTATATTCAAAATTGTACAGAAATCTGTTAATATTACAATGCAGACAAATTTCTGAATTTGAACTGTTTTTCCTAACACTGAAAAATGAAGCTCAAGCCTCGTATTTATAGAGGTTGAAAAGCTAGCATGTCTCTTCCAATATGACTCTTTTTATCATTAAATTAAGCCTTGTATGACTCTTCAGAAAGCTGGGCATGACTTTTAGAATTCGGTATTACTTTAGAAAATTCGGTATGACTTTTCTAAAGTTATATTCAGATTTTCTTTAATTAAAAAAATCGGTATGACTTATTTTAATTAAATAAAATCTTCTCGGTATGACTTTCTTTAATTAAAAAAATCAGTATGACTTATTTTAATTAAATAAAATCTGCTCAGTATGACTTTTTGAAAAGGAGGAATCGGTATGACTTTTTCTTTTTCTCTCGGTGTGACTTTTCCTTCATCAGCCTTTTTCTTTTCTTTTCCACTTGATTGGACATGTGGCAACATGTGATTGGTTGCTTTTAAAAAAGCTTCTCCTGCCATTTCAATTTGAAAAAGCAAAAGGGGTTATTTTGTCTTTAGTGATAAGCTTCGTAGAAATGCTTTTAGACCCGCACAACTTATATTCTTTTGATTAATAAATAATAAATTTAATTCAGAAATTATAAAAATAAATATCTAATATTATTTAGATATTTATAAATATAATTTACTAAATAAATAAAATATTTATTAATTAAATAAATCCTTACGCTCTAAGTTGCGGTCTTCTGAACGTCGGGAACCGAACTCCTTTTGACTTGGAAATGATAAATCAATTCCAACCGGGGTTCCAGTTTTACGAATATATGAATTTGCATTTCTTCCGTGTCAATTCTTTTTCGGTCTTTTCTTCAAGTCATTACTGTCAGACATGTTTAGCTGTTTCTATAGTGACAATTAGAAGTACCTCTGTTACTGAAATAATCTTACTCTTTAAACTAGACAATACTTCTTTTCACCACTGCATGTACCCAGTCAAATATTCAATCTTGGATTCTGACTCTTGTACACTGCATTCCAAACAAACCTGTATCCCTTTGAGCTTCCAACTTCTGTCTCTGTCATTCTAAAATAATTCAAAATTAATTAATCTTTTAATTAATTTAAGAAGTAAATTAATTCTGAGTGAATTAATTTACTAATTAAATTAACTAATTAATTTAATAAATTAATAGAGAATTAAAATAAAGTCTTGACCGTAGAACTATTATTGATGTAGATAAAACTCTTCTGTTCTTCAACAATAACCTTTCTAACCACTTGAATTTTTTGATGACGAATATTCACTGACATTGTTAACACCCTGTGCACTGGTCTGGTTCACGGATGACTAACGACAACGTCGATTCTCATTTCTACTATAGTGGTCTTTGTGTCTTGTCTTGGTTCTAGCTTTGTCTTCAATATTTCTTTTCTTGGAATCTCTTTGTAGTAGGCACTTGGAATCTTCTGTATCTTCTGAACTCTTCTGAAATACTACTCCTTTATTTTTCGCCGACGCTTGAACATATTAATGAACTTCTTCCGGTGTA
>QRFB01000913.1:3206-26714 GCA_008931105.1 Oenanthe javanica | reverse complement strand
TGTAATTTATAAAAGAGAGTTTTATCTATGACACTTCTAATGAAACCATTTTCAAGTAAAAACATAGAGAGAGTGTCATACCATGTCCTCGGTGCTTGCTTGAGTCCATAGAGAGCTTTGAAAAGAAAGTACACAAAATCAGCAAACTCTGGATTTTCAAAGCCAGGGGGCTGTTCCACATATACTTCCTCTTCTAGCTTTCCGTTCAGAAATGCACTCTTCACATCCATTTGATAGACTTTAAAATTGGAATGTGCTGCGAATGCCAGAAATATCCTGATGGCTTCAAGTCTTGCAACTGGTGCGTAGGTCTCGTCATAATCAATTCCCTCTTCCTGGGAGTAACCCTTTGCAACCAGTCTGGCTTTGTTCCTTGTAACAATGCCATCACCGTCTAACTTGTTCCTGTATACCCATTTCGTGCCAATAACAGATCTATCTTTAGGCCTGGGTACCAGTGTCCAGACTTCTTGTCTTTCGAACTGATTGAGCTCTTCTTGCATGGCAAGAACCCAATCTGGATCAATTAGTGCATCTTCAATCTTCTTTGGTTCTTCTTGAGATAGAAAAACTGAGAATAAACATTCATTTGAAGTTGCACTTCTGGTTCTTACTCCAACATCTGGATCACCTATGATCAATTCAAAAGGATGATCTCTGCTCCATATCCTTTCCCTAGGTAGGTTTGATCTTGATGATTCGCCTCGAAATTCATTGTGATGTTGTGTTCTGCCAGTTGATCCTTCATCTCCCCCTGAGTTGCTGCCAGGATGACTTGTTGATCCACCACTGGTATTAGTAGAATCCCCAGTGTTGCCATTGTTTCCACCATTAATACCTGGATCATTACCATCATTGATGTCATTATTTCCTGCTGCAACTTCAGGTTCTTCTTCATCATCAGTATGTGAGTCTGGATAATTGTCGAATTTTAATGACTCAGAAGAATCTTCAGTTTGGATACTTGGGAGTTTAGTGTCATCAAAAGTAACATTGACACTTTCTTTTACTTGGTGCTGATCAATTATGTACACCCTGTATGCTCTTCTTGAATATCCGTCAAAAATGGCTTCATGTGCCTTGGCCTCAAATTTGCCAATGCGTTCATCTCCATCTTTTAGCACAAAGCATTTGGCTCCAAATACATGAAAGTACTTGAGAGNTTGCCACGATGTTCATCTCCATCCTTCAGCACAAAGCATTTGGCTCCAAATACATGAAAGTACTTGAGAGTAGGTTTCTTTGCCAGCCATTAATTCATAGGGAGTTTTCATATGATCTTTGTTGATCAGAGTTCGATTCTGAGTATAAAAAGTTGTATTTACTACTTCATCCCAGAAATAGATAGGTACCCTTGATTAACTTAGCATAGTCCTTGCAGCTTCAATCAGGGTTCTATTTTTCCTTTCTATAACTCCATTTTGTTGCGGAGTTCTTGGCGATGAATATTACCTTGTTATCCCCTTGTCTGAGCAGAAGTTATTCAGAACTTCATTTCTGAATTCTGTTCCGTTATCTGATCTGATTACTCGGACATGTAACTTTGAATCTAACTCAATCAGCTTTATATGATCAATCACCAAATGTGAAGTTTTATTCTTAGAGTTCAAGAATAAAACCCATGTATACTTTGTGAAGTCATCCACAATCACTAAGGCGTATTTCTTCCTTGACATAGACAGAATATTTATTGGACCAAATAAATCCATATGAAGGAGTTGAAGTGGTTCAATGATGTTTGTAGTGTATGTGCCTCGATGACTTGCTTTCTTTGACTTTCCTTTCTGACATGCCTCACACAAACCTTCTTGTATAAATTCCATCGGAGGCAGTCCTCTCACCAAATCCCTCTTGACTAAAGAGTTCATTGTTTTGAAGTTTAGATGTGAGAGTTTCTTGTGCCATAGCCAGCTTTCTTCTGATGAAGCCTTTGAGTAGAAATAGTTTGCTTCATCTTCAGTTCCTGAGTTGAGATCGGCTACGTACAAGTTTCCTTTCCTTACTCCACGTAAGGCCAGTTTGTCATCTTTAGAATGAGTTATTAAGCACTTCTCCTTGATAAAGTTTACTTTGTACCCTTTATCACAGAATTGACTGACTCTGAGTAGATTGTGCTTAAGTCCTTCCACTAAAGAGACGTTTTCAATGATAACATTCCCAGAGTTTAACTTGTCATATCCCGTAGTCATTCATTTGTTGTTATCTCCAAAGGTGACGATTGGGCCAGCTCTTTCAACCACGTTTGATAGCGGGGCTCTATCTCCGGTCATATGTCTTGAAGATCCACTGTCCAGGATCCATATAACTCAGTTTACCTGTTTAACTCCCTGCACATACCAAACGGATTAATTCATCTTCGGAGCCCAAAATTGATTGGGTCCGTCATACTTAAAGAATTGACCTTTATCAGCTTTGACAACAGATCATTTTCGAATAACAACATCATCTTCTTTGATTGTACTTACCTTCTTATAAACAGTCTTAACAACTTTCTGTTTAGACTTGGGAGTGCATGTTTCCTTCTTAGCAGGTGAAGGAGTCGCAGTCTTGGATTTAGCAAATTTATTATTGATGCATTTTCTAGGTGTCATGTTATCTTTCTTAGCTATCATGCGTTCAAAGTAAGCAGTCATAGCATTAAAAGCACATAACATACAATTCAATATTTCACAAGGTTTATGAAAAGCATCAATAATAGGCAATGAAACTTGCTTCTATCAACTAAGTCGGTCTTGTAGCCGCTTTTTGATGCCGCTGTCGAAGAACCTCCTTTTTGGAAACTTTCAAAATTAGGCTTAACTCTGTAGGAGGAGTTTCTTCTGAATCTCATGTTGCCAAACCTCCTGGCAACCATAGCTAGAGATTCATCTTCTAACTGATCTAGTTCTTCCAACGAGTAGAAATCACCGTCTTCTTGTTTGTCAGAAGTATGTCCAAATTCTGGAACCACATACTCCGTTATACTGTTAGAAGGTGCAACAGCCTTCACTTCCATCTTCTCTGGTGCTTCCACTATTAATGCTTTGGAGGAACTCAGAACCTTACCTCTACCATATGTTTCTCTTGTCTGGATCTGGTCTAATTCATAGGTCTTTAGCACTCCGTAGAGTCTGTCTAGTGTAAGTTCTTTCATGTTCCTAGACTCCCGGATATCTGCGATCCTATGTTCCATATGCTCTAGCAAGGTTAGCAAAAACTTCCTGTTGACCTTCTGGTTCTGATAATATTTCCCATTGAGGTTGAGCTCGTTTATTAATTTATTCAATCTCTGAAACGCCTCAGAGATAACCTCACCAGGGTTGGATCTAAACTGTTCGTACTGGGAGGTTAGGATCTCCAGTCTATTCTCTCTGACTTCTTCAGTCCCTTCGTTGATTATCTCTATTGTATCCCAGATCTGTTTAGCGTTTTTACAATTGACCATGTGATTGTACATGACGTAGTCTAGGGATTCAATCAATATGAGTTTGAGATTGTTGTCTAGGGACACAGCTTCCTTTTCTTCAATTGTATAGTCAGCTAGACTTTTTGGAAACTGTCTGTGAGGAATTACGATTTTCATCTTCTTCGTGTTGGAAAATAACTTTTATTAGGGGTTCAACACCTTTGGCCAAAATTAATGCATATTTGGGATTGGCAATTCCAATGAATAGTAGCATTTTGTGCTTCCACAAATTGTAGTGATCTCTATCAAACTATGGAATTTTAATGCTCGTCACTTTCTGTGTACTCGTCTTTAATAAGATTAAAATTTAAGTGTTTCAAAAAATATTTTAATTTTGGACTAAAAACAATTTTTGATCAAAAATAATTTTTTGTAAAAAAAATTATTTCGAATAAAAAATTATTTCGAATTAAAAATAATTTTTGAAATCTGTATGAGTTGCGGAATATTTGATTCAGATCTGATATTAAAAATATCAATCAGCTCTGATGCCAATTGTTGGTCCCTAATATTGTAGAAAGGGGTTGAATATAATATCTTAATTTAATCGCGGAATATTGGATTTAAAAATATTACTTTAATTTCTCACGAAATATTAATTTTAATGAAATACTGTTCAAGTAGAAGATATGATTTTAACTTGAAAAGTATTAAAAAATTAATATGATGATAGTTTATATAACTGATTAAATGTCTAGAATGATTTTGACATGAATTGTTCTGATTTAACAATTATATTCAAACTTGCACAGAAATCTGTAAATATTACAATGCAGACATATTTCTGAATTTGAACTGTTTTTCCTAACACTGAAAAATGAAGCTCAAGCCTCATATTTATAGAGGTTGAAAAGTTAGCATGACTCTTCCAATATGACTCTTTTTATCATCAAATTAAGCCTTATATGACTCTTCAGAAAGTTGGGCATGACTTTTAGAATTCGGTGTGATTTTAGAAAATTCAGTATGACTTTTCTAAAGTCATATTCAGATTTTCTTTAATTAAAAAAATCGGTATGACTTATTTTAATTAAATAAAATCTGCTCGGTATGACTTTCTTTAATTAAAAAAATTAGTATGACTTATTTTAATTAATTAAAATCTGCTCGGTATGACTTTTTGAAAATGAGAAATCGGTATGACTTTTTCTTTTTCTCTCGGTATACCTTTTCCTTCATCAGCCTTTTTTTTTCTTTTCCACTTGATTGGACAAGTGGCAACATGTGATTGGTTACTTTTAAAAAAGTTTCTCCTGCCATTTCAATTTGAAAAAGTAAAGGGGGTTATTTTGTCTTTTAGTGATAAGCTTCGTAGAAATGCTTTTAGACCCGCACAACTTATATTCTTTTGATTAATAAATAATAAATTTAATTCAGAAATTATAAAAATAAATATCTAATATTATTTAGATATTTATAAATATAATTTACTAAATAAATAAAATATTTATTAATTAAATAAATCCTTACGCTCTAAGCTGCGGTCTTCTGATGGTCTGGAACCGAACTCCTTTTGACTTGGAAATGATAAATCAATTCCAACCGGGGTTCCACTTTTACGAATATATGAATTTGCATTTCTTCCGTGTCAATTCTTTTTCCGTCTTTTCTTCAAGTCAGTACTGTTAGGCTTGTTTAGCTGTTTCTACAGTGATGATTAGAAGTACCTCTGTTACCGAAATAATCTTACTCTTTAAACTAGACAATACTTCTTTTCACCACTGCATGTACCTAGTCAAATATTCAATCTTGGATTCTGACTCTTGTACACTGCATTCCAAACAAACCTGTATCCCTTTGAGCTTCCAGCTTCTGTCTTCTGTCATTCTAAAATAATTCAAAATTAATTAATCTTTTAATTAATTTAAGAAGTAAATTAATTCTGAGTGAATTAATTTACTAATTAAATTAACTATTAAATTTAATAAATTAATTGAGAATTAAAATAAAGTCTTGACTGTAGGACTATTGTTGATGTAGATAAAACTCTTATATTCTTCAACAATAACCTTTCTAATCACTTGAATTTTTTGATGACGAATCTTCACTTACATTGTTAACACCCTGTGCACTGGTCTGGTTCACGGATGACTAACTACAATATCGATTCTCATTTCTACTGTAGTGATCTTTGTGTCTTGTCTTGTTTCTAGCTTTGTCTTCAATATTTCTTTTCTTGGAATCTCTTTATAGTAGGCACTTGGAATCTTCTGTATCTTCTGAACTCTTCTGAAATACTACTCCTTTATTTTTCGCCGACGCTTGAATATATTAATGAACTTCTTCCGGTGTAGAGTAGCAGCTTCATTAGAACACTTCTGTTATTACGATTTTTTTGTCTAGTTGATTGTCTTTATCTTGATTCATGTTTGGTATTTATTATTTACTTCTCTTTATAGCTAGAGTTGAGTTGTCATCTAATTATTGTAAATAGGCCTAGTCATATGCCTTTCATTGTACATACTATTTCAAGTGACATTTAAACATATTGTCATAAAACATACTGTCAATATATATATGACAGTATGTTTTACTTAGTTAATTTATAATTAATCTAAGTATCTTATTAGTCGATTACAATATTAGCATCACAATCCCTAACAAAATATTTGAAACTAGTTGTGAAGAATTGTCCTCTTGTATTGTAATTGTATTGATTTTGTAGAACATATAACATAACAAATATATTTCTTCTTCGATGTAACCTTGATATCGCCTTCTTTTTCATCCATTTTTTGCTGGGTTAATATTGATTTTGCAGTACTTGTTTTTGTAGTATTTTTGTTTCTTGCAGTGTTTCAATGATCTTGACAAATTGTTCTTACGAAGATGGCAATAAAATAGATATTATTGTATTTGCCAAAATTATGGAAGATTGTAATAGATTGTGCTAATTTTCAATTATGTTACTTTCCATATTTGATGATTATCACTAATTTTTATTATGAAATTGATGTTATATATGCATTGAATTTTCAAGATATTTAAGATTTTCCATTATTTTTAATTTAATCAAATTGATTGAATTTGTAATATATTAACAGTCTAGATGGGTTCTCCCGTTTTTCTTGATTACTTGGTTCTCTCTAGAATCATAATATATATATATATATATATATATATATATATATATATATATATATATATATATACACTCTAGCAGCTACATATTTCTGTTTCTTCTTTCTAGGATGCACATTTTCCACATGCGACTCACATTCATCTATTTTTTTCTAAAATATTCGAAACTTTCTCTATAAGAGTAACTGGCTTTATGTTCTTCTTTTTCTTTGTTACAATCTTTTGAAAGACTACGACAGTTGGCTCCCTATCAACTAATGGATTTGAAGAAAGACTTATAGATTGGCTAGGAATATCTATGTTAGGTTGATTAAATGCTTATGCAGTCATGAGATTTCCTTCCACACTAAATTTATGATATATAGGCTGAATAAATGGATATTGCTAAAAAAATACTCCTGACGTGAGGTACCTCTAAAGGCACATCCACTTGACTTTTAGCATCCAATGTTCTAAATAGTATTTTGGACATTGACTTGTTATAGTCTATTCTTTGTTTGTTTATGTCATACAATTCAATCAATGCGTTATTTTGATAATTGAGTACATAATGAATAAATTTAGTGAAAAAATTTTCATTACCTCTCTTTGTTGGAGATTTTTCGAGTCCGGTAACAAGCTCTTGATGATGATTCTCCCAACATTCAAATTTTGTCCATAAGCTAAAGAATAAGTCAACCTCTATGCAAGATAGATGATGGATAATTGATGTAGTCCCATTCTATCTTTTTTAAAGTTAAGATCCTGAGTAGAGTGTCATAAACAAAAGACCACTCTTCACATGCTTCTGGTTCAACTTGACCAAGTCAATGTTGTTGTTGTAGTTAATCACCTTCAGGAACTTTACCGGTTCTTAATTAGTTGCTTCTTCAACAAATCATTTAGTAGGTATGTTCATCCAAACATTCACTAGGGAGATGTGGGATATTATCCGCCCTTAGCTTGAAAGATCTTTTATTTGTATTCAGATGAGTTGCACTCACCTGGGAGTTTAAGACGTGTCCTACATTTGGGGTTAGTCATGACTATACCTGCAATTATACGTCCTAAGCAAATAGCTGGTAATGATCAGGCTTGATGTCGATATATTCAAGTCGAAGTCGGATTCATAAAGTTCTTGAACTATAGTTGAGCCTTTGACCTTTTGTGTTGGGCCTAATTTTGTTGACCTCTTTCAAATGAACTTTAAATTAAAGTAGGAAATCTAATCATTTTAGGTTCCTTATTCTCTAAGAATCACGTAGGATTGATTCATATATATATATATATATATATATATATANATATATATATATATATATATATATATATATATATATATATATATATATATATATACATATTATAATGGATTGGAAAAACTAGAGTTAATGGACTGATAGAGAGAAAAATATATTCTCTCTATCAACACAAGACAATAGTGATCCATATTCTTATAATCTTAGTCACTCATATTCATAAACCACTACACTCTAGCTATTTTTCTATCTATTTTCAACCTTTTCAAATTTTATTCTAGCAAATAACTTAGCTTTTGTTGATTCCCAAACTTTTCCATCAACAATTATTACTGAAATAACTTTTCTAATAATTTAATTATCACTCACGTCTTTAATAAATATACACAAAATAAGAAAATATATTATATGTTTTACTTATATAAGTTTTCTATCCTACAAAAATATAATATAACAAATTATATCCAATACATTAAAAATATAATATAAAAATTATATTTATTTAAATATAAATGCATAACATGAGTTATATAAACTTGTGGAAAAATAATGAAGTTTACGAAAGTTGTTAGAATACTTTAATGTACGACTGTGTTTTAATAACAAAAAGAACACAAAATTTTAACAGTTTTTTCACTGATTCAATTTTTCGTATCAAAAAGTTTGACTTCAGTCCAAGTAATAACAAGTAGCCAAAAGTTCCAAAAGACCTTACAAATCCCATCATTTTTTTGTACTATACCATAAGCTGTTTTCCACATAAACCTTAAAAAAAATCATAAATGTTAATTTTTAGTTATATGAACACATAGTATACACTTAAAATGTCAAAGTGTCGTATCTTGGAAAAGAATACCGAAAAAAATAATTTTATTTTCAAGACAAAAATTCTTGAATATTTTAAATGAATATTAGTCAAAATATTATATATTATACAATATATTCTCTTTATAGAATATTACAAAATATATAGTACTCTAATTAATATTTTCCACTAATTACAAGATAACATTATTTTCAACGTGCATAAATTATCAATCACGATTTCTTTTCCTTTTTAATCTTAAAAAGAATTAATATAAAAGAGGAAATTACCATCCCACATTTTAGAGGCAGGTAACTTTTAAGTAACATTGAAGGTGCGAAATATAAAAAATAGACACAAAAAATTAAAATTCAAGATTTCAAAAAATCTAATATCATTCATTCGAAAACACAACACTTGTTGGTTCCATCACAAACGTAGAAACACGCACATTTAGAAGAAGGATTACAATATCCATGAGCAGATCTTCCATATTTTCCTCCATGTTGGACAACACATTGATTGTTACACTCGTTTTCATCACAACCTTGTCCAGGTAGATTAATCACAACTCCACATACTCTAGCTCCATGTGCTCCATTTGCATTATCCTCTGTATAAATTTATCAAACTATTATATATTTGAAGTGCTTCAAATATTGTATATTCATAGTTGTGTGCATGCATGTGTTTTGTTTATATATGTATATATAATTATATTTCACTACAAACCACCTTATTCTACAAATTCTACAAACCTTTCAAATCACCCTACAAATCACCAATTACAAAGATTACAAGTGTTCGATATTATCATACAAATAATCAGATTATCAATAACTATTCTAAAAATCATCCGATAACATAACAAAAATATATATATATATATATATATATATATATATATATATATATATATAATATATAAAATATATATATATATATAATATGACAAGCACAAATCACTAGCTATAACTATACAAACCACCTCGATAAAATTATTATAAATCACCCACTTGACATGGTTTAAATTAATGAAAAAAAAGTATGAAATCACTATAAATATTATATTAAACATAATAAACGTTTGTAATGGATTAAAATTAATAATATTGAAAAGTTTATACAATTATATAAATATTTTGAATCCTCAGAATTGAGGAACTTACGCATAATTGTGAAGAGAAGTAGTAACACAAAGGTAGTGCCGGAGAGTTTTCTCATGGATGTGTGAACTTTAGAATCCTAAATGTCTATTCTACTTGTATCATATGATATTAGTGGATGAATGTCTGTATGGCATATATATTTGTACTTTTTAATAAAAAATAATTGGGTAGTCATTTTTAATATTGCATCAAATATTCTTGATATGTTTAAAAGATACTAATATAATTTAGAGATTGAGGATCTTGGAATCGATCTCACATAATTTTCTTGAGGTTATACTCAAATTTCATGTTAAAACACAAGAGTGCTATTGTAATTTCAGAATATTATGTATAATTACAAATTTGTCATTAAAATTTTATATTAAAATACCCTATTACTTTAAAAAAATTCATGAGGTCAGCCTCAGATTCCTTTTTGTTTATAATTTATGATTATAAAAAGAAAATCACCCTAATAGAACCTTAACATGTTTTACATAAAAAGATTATTATCATTATTATTTTTCTAAAAATATATCTTTGTTGTTATAAGATATTCAAAGGTAGAGATATAAAATTGATTGAATTATTTTAAATTTTAAATTATAATGAGAGATGCACAAGGCCGAGTTGGACCGGTCTTCTAAAAAAAAACAAGGCCTGTTTGACATCCGGGGGGCTGGGTCGGACTTTTTTTTTGGGCTATTTTTAATTGTTATATTAATATTCTTAGAATTTAGTAATATATATATATATATATTTGAATTTTTATTAAAAATCAGTATTGTACAAAACGCGAATCGGACTTAATCAGTGAAAGTACAGAACATGGATTAATCGGACGAATAAGAGATTAATCGAAATGATCAGTTGAATAATCAAGAATTTATTCAACTTCTCAAAAAAAACAAGGCCTATTTGACATCCGGGGGGCTGGGTCGGACTTTTTTTTGGGGCTATTTTTAATTGTTATATTAATATTCTTAGAATTTATTAATATATATATATATATTTGAATTTTTATTAAAAATCAGTATTGTACAAAACGCGAATCGGACTTAATCAGTGAAAGTATCGGATGAATAAGAGATTAATCGAAATGATCAGTTAAATAATCAAGAATTTATTCAATTCAATGAGCTACCGAACAATCATTAATCGGTGATTAATCACTGATTTTTAGAACAATATTAAAAATAGAGTTTTTTCAAACTTTCCAAAAAATTCAAATAAAGTCCAAATTTAATGAGGGCTTAAATCGAACCTTTTTTTTTATAAATTAAATCAAACTTTATCGGACTAGGATAAGAAGAGATAACTTTAGCACTTGAGTTATGTCACCGTGCTTAAAAAAAAAATATAGGCCTATTCAAAGCTTTCTGGCCGGACGGAACATGATCAGGTTTTTTTCGAACCGTATTTTTGAATTTTTTTCAAATCATATCGTACGAGACTTTGACCAATTTTTTAAACATTTCTAACAAAAACTGGGACTCTCAAAATTTTAATTATTTGTATAATTAAAGCTTTAGTTATTAATTTTCACAAAAAAGTTTTAATTATTAATAAAAAATTATATTCCAATACTCTTTCTATTTTTTATACATTATTTTAATTTTTGATATATATTTTTAAATATTCTGATTGAATAATAAAATTTATTATTTAAAAACAATTAAAAACTAAAATATATCATAAAAGTTTTTAATTTCTATTATGAAATTAAATTATTAAAAATAAACTTAAAAATTCAAAATATAAAAAAATGGAAGTAATTATTAATATTTTTTGACAGAAAGTAATTATTTATTCAAACATGACAAAACATGAATCAAACATCAAAGCCCCCCCATTCCTATTTTCACACATTTCCCAACTTCTTGAAAATAACTCTCAACTCATTTTCACCATAAATTTCAATGGCTACACCAACCCAAAAGACCCATCTTGTATTTCACCTCCTCATCATCATCATCACTGTCCTCACAACCCATTCAATCTCCACCAACCCACCATCAGTCTATGAACTCCTCCCTAAATTTGGGCTCCCAAGTGGTCTTTTACCAGACAATGTTAAGTCTTATTCACTTGATGAAGATGGTAGCTTTGTAGTTGAGCTAGAAAAGACTTGTTATATTGACTTTGAATATAAGGTTTATTATGAAAAGAAGATTACTGGGACTTTGAAATATGGGTCAATTAGTAATCTTGATGGGATTCAAGTGAGGAGATTCTTTTTGTGGCTTGGGGTCGATGAGATTAGAGTTGATTTGCCACCATCTGATAATATTTATTTTCAGGTTGGGTTGATTAATAAGAAACTTGATGTGGGTCAGTTTGAAACTGTTCATGCTTGTGGTGATAAAGTTACTGTTGCTGTTTCAGATCATCAGTCTTGGAAAAGGGTTCTTCAGGTATATATATGTTACTGCTTTTTTTTTTGTATTAGTCCTTGTTTTGTGTTTTCGGGTTTTTTTGTTATGGTCGATTACAGAAATTTAAATATTTATGTGTGTTTTGTTTGAACTTGTAATGTATAATTACTGAGAGGAGAGGGGTTTTGGTGTTGAGGGATTTGTGTTGTAGAGGAATTCTTGTGTAAGATGTAGTGGGTGGTGTTTGACCGGTTGGTGAGTGATAACTTGTTAATAGGTTTGCTATTAATACGATAATTCTTCTTAGTAGGGACCAAAGGACCATGGAGGAACTGAGGAAGGGTCCAATTACGATTAAATGCTCATATGAGATCTTGTACATCTCTCGAAAAATTCAAAAGACATGTGTATAACATCTTTCCGGTTTATAAAGGGTGATTTATCACTGTCAAACATTTAGTTAGGTTAGGCTAATTTAGCAAATTCATCGTGTGAGTCTGGTGTCAGTCAAATGTGCTGTCTTTCTGTCTACTGTATACTATAATCTTTCAACATTCCTGATAATTTATTAGTTTTGCTCCTGTAATTTACTAAAGACAATGATTTATTTTCTTTTTCTTTTTTGTTTTTGTTTTTAAGTCTCATTGGAAGATCCTAAATTTTAAATATGAAGTCATAGTTTAATGTATAAAATGTGTGACCTATCTTAAACTTGCTACTGTTTGCAAACTTTGTTCTTGAAAATATATCTGGAGAACTTTATTTTAAATTAAATGATACTGGGATTTGACTTCAAAAAGCAATATGCTACTATTTTTGCGGAACACTTGATATATTAAAGTGACAAACAAGTCCATGGATTCCTGTGTGCATATCTTGTGCAAAGTAGAAGCAGTTGGGACTGAATAATATAAGTGGGAGTAGTTGTGTTCATATTTGTACTTTTAAATTATACGATAATTTTACATTTTCAGTATTGTGACAGCTTCAATATTTTAGTACTTGTTGCCTTGACTTGAATATAGAAAAGGACTCCTTTAGACATGATAAATGGAAGAAATGTTTAATTTTGTCATTGTAACATTTTCTTTCTTGATTTCCGAGATGTTTGACTATTGAGTATATGAAGATTGATGGAAGAGAAATATGCAGTCTAAAATTATATCTTTGAACTTGAAGAATGACCGTCAAACAACTATTAGAGTACATTAAGTGTTCTCGAGGGATAGACAATGTGTAAAATTTCATTTATTAGCTCAGCAAAAAAACGTAATCAATTATTAGGCTCTAGAAACTTCCATTAGGATTAACATTATGCTTTGCCAACATATCATATTAATAGCAAGGTCGTAGTCCAATGCTTCTAGTGTTCTCTGTTTTCTTCTCACTTTACTATTCCACAGTGCATTCTGTCCGAGGGTGCTTGTTAGCTGCTTGCCTATCTATTCTTCGAGAGAGATTGTGTTACTTGAAAAGTGCATTGAGTAATTGTAAGTTGGGGGTCTGGGCCATTAGAAGTGTGAGAGGGCTTGTAGTGAGGTTTAGATTGACATTGTACTACATCAGAGATTATGTGGCTATGTGAAACGGTTGGTCAATTGTAGATATATTTACTATCTTGCATATTTCATTAAAAGAGAATATATAAGAAGTTAAATCTTAGAGCATATATTTCCTTATTTTTTATTTTTATATCTTTGGGCATGTCTGTTTTGTTGTCATTGCTTTTAGCAGAATTTGGATAAGCTCTGCTGAAAGTTTTTCTCAGAATATAATTCCGCAATTTGATGCTAGTGTTATTATATATATCCAATGCACTTACCTTTGGATGAGCGAGAACTTTGTTTTTCTATTTTTCCTTAAAATGTAAATACAAAGCTTAACTACCCTCTTGGCGGAATATGTGGCTTATATGTGTGTTGCTCTGCATTTTTGCTTGAATAATGTAACTTGGTAGCTAATTTTGTCTTCAGAGTATGTTTCTTTTTGTAGGTTCCGTAATCTGTACAATAACATGTTCCTTACAGAGCCGTGTGTGCTTCCACACACAATGCATGCACACCCACACACTGTATCTTGAAAAATATTATTTTTAAGTAACCATTTTCGGGGAAAGTAATTAGTATTATTGGAAGTAATCCTTACCAAATGTATCTTTTCTTTTGGCAGCTCCCAACTCCCGTGGAGGAAATTAAAATGTTGATCACTGAATAGGCTACAGCAACAATAGTGAAGTTTACTGCAAAGCAGAGAGGATAATGGAATTTTAGCCCATTTGCATTTCTAGTTTTGCGTCTTTGAAGTTGTATTATCAATGTTGCTGCGACCATGTTGGTCTTGCTACAAGTATGTGTGCCACGCCTAAAGATGTAGTATGTAATATATATTATATGTGTTATAGTTACTTAAAAATGTACTACGACTGAACTATATTCTGGAGGCATAGTACTGTCTGTAAGTTCCACTTTGTGCAGTATATCTCAAGTACTGGGAGTACTGATATCCCAGTACTCAAAAAACACTGTTATCTTTGAAGTTGTATGATCAATGTTGTTGACGACATGTTTGGTCTTGCTACAGGTATGTCTGCCACTCCTATACATGTAGTGGATATAAGTATACATATTGATAACCTTTGAACAAGAGAATCAGAAAATCAATTACTGGATTTATACCAGTAATTTAATTATACAAATAATTAATCCAGAGATTGTTACACATCCCAAACAAGATCTTGGGCTTACTATACCACATCGTTGGTACATTTTTTTTTTTTATATCAGAATCGTTGGTACATTTTAAACAACTGAATTCGTCATACTGCTACACTATACATAGTGAAATATGTGACAATGCGACTTATTCCATTAATGTTGTGTTTAGTTGGAATAAATATTATTCCACTAGTATAGCGTTTGGCGGGAGGGAATTGAATGAAATTCGAATTATAATGTAGGTAAAGGCTAAAAAATATCATTACTTCATTTCAATGCTAACAAATTAAATTAAAGTTTAAACCCCAATTGATGGGAAGAAATACTCCATTTCACAAAATATTTATTTTCTTTGCTTTTTTTGTTTTTTAAATTTGATCTAACTTTAATTTTCATCAGCCCGCTAATCATGCGAATCTATTGCAACACTTGTGTCTCCATTGACGAGGTAATGCAAGGTAATATTTCTCCTTGAACTTTAAGCATGTTTAATGTCTTGTCTGTGCTATCACTAACCATGTCAATTTCATCAAAATATGCAAAAGTGAGGATAAGCTGTAAAAATGTAAATGGGCTCATCGTGAAACATCTGAAAAATGTGTTACATGAAGCTAGGATCTTTAATTACTTACGGAATAATAAGTACTGTATAAAATACATATATACCTAAATTGTGTATATATCAAATGCAGTTTTTTAAATAAATTATTTCATATATATTTTTACATTTTTATAATATAATTGTTTTTTTTCATTTTTAATAAGTGTATGTCTCAAAATTATAATCATCAAATAGTGTAGTAATTAAAATTAAGAAAATAGTGAAATAAAGATTAAATCACGAATAAAATTATATTCAGAAAAAAGTTTGAGTAGAATGATTTATGATGAAAGGGAATGTAATTTAAGTGTCACCTATATAAAAAAATCTATAAGAGTATTAAACCCAAGTAATGAAAAATCAAACTTACTTCTCTCGAATGGTTACAATAGCCGTGGGAGGCTGGGAGCAATTTAATTGACATTCATAAAAGATATTTAATAAATTATGACTTCAATATCTTAAATTTAGTAAAAAGATGAATATCTAATAAGTAATACCTATACCAAATAATTTTTCTTCTCATTTTTCATATTTTTATTACCAATCCAAACACACCCCATATAATATATTTATGGCATATATTACATTTTTATATCAGGTTTAAGTTAAAATATTATCTTATTAATTTTTAAATAAATAAAGGAAATAAATCTAAATTATCATCTTTTTTACTGAAAGAATCTAAATTATCTTTTAATTGAAAATTAAAAATAGTATAAATATAATATTTTATTTAAAGGTATCAAAATTATATATATTTGATTTAAAAATCATGTATTATAATTGAGCAAATTAAATTATATATAAGAAATCACTTTTGTAACAAAAAAGAACATGACGATACAAAAATAATAAATTAAAAATAATATAAATACAAAACAAATTGATGCAGAAGTTGAAATACATTTATAAATATTATATTTTCCACATAAAATTATAAATTTATAATCTGATTTTATTGTAAATTATAATCTATTTATTATTTGGATTTAAGTAGTTTATTTAAATGATTAAATTAAATATTTTAATAATATGAATGACTGACTTAAGTACAATACATTGATGATAGATAAGATATGATAAAATAAAAATATATAAATGTGAATTAAAAATATAGATATAAAAAATATATAGACTATTGAAATGAAAATTTGCATCACTTATTAATCTAAAAGATATACTCACTCTCTCTTCAGTGTCATGATTTTCAACCGTCAAATTTAATTAACTTTGATCGAAAATGAAAAATATATATTTATAATTTTCAAAATCTAAAAAGTACATTTTAAAGAAAATTACATATAATTTTCAATGATATATATTTTATAATTGTTTTTTAATCAAATAATTATATGTAATATTTGGTCAAATTTTAAAAAATTTGACGTCAAATCAGCCAGAGAAGGAGGGAGTATTAGTTTACTTAAGTAAGATCACTGGATTTATAAAATAATATTACATTAAATATTTTAATTAATTATAAATAAGTTAAGTTCATAGATCACTGATTCACTTCTTCGTATCTATATTTAGAAATACTACCGCAAATATATTATTACTAATTACATTGTGATTGATATAATGATTATAAATACATATACTAATAATTAAATAATAGTTGATTAGTTAAAACTAAACTAAGGCCCTGAAATAATTACAATAATAATTAATTAATGACTAAAACCATGTAAAATTTAAAAATAAGTAAATGTATTAGTTTCAAATGATATATATTAGTTATCTATATAGGCTACGGTTGAAATAAGAATCCATCCGGGAACTCGGGAACCACTAATAAAAAAATCTAATTTTCATAGTTTGGCTCTACCCAATTAATTATTAAAATTGAATTATATATATTAGATGTTTAATTAAATGTTAATAATGTAAATAATTTTATAAAAATATTAGAAGTATGTTCTAGTAGAAAACACATATATATTTAAGAACATAATAAAATATAAATTATATAACATATAGTATATTAAAACATATTTACATTAAAAAAATATTAATTATTATGTGTTATTAAGTGGTTGCTAGAATTCTCATGTAACACGTTCCGTTCAACCTTACCTATCTATATATAATATCAATCTTTACATTATTGAGCATTTTAATATTTATTTAAATTTCAATTAAAATAATGAAGGATCATATGTAAATTGTCCTATTAAAACTAAAATATTTATATTAAATCATATATATATAGAGAGAGAGAGTTCTACTCAAATAGAAAATAGTTTAAATGAGAAATAGAAAATCTTATCATTATACTTGCCGCACCCACACACAAATTATATACACTCTCACACACACAATCCCATCTATTCTCCTCCGTTTTTAATTTAATTTTTCCCGTCAATTGGCAAAGTTTTTTCCAAATCTAACTTCACCACATTTTTTTTCATCTTCAACGATCATTTTTCATACCACATGTGTTATATTTCGACAAATATAATTTATAATTAAAATAAATTCGTCACTTATCAGATTCAAACTTCAATCACTAAATAATATTACAGAAACCACTAATTTGTATTATAGAAATCACTAATTTGTATTACAGAAATCACTAAATTATATATCCTGGGTTCACAAAAAATAATGGAAATCGTCGAAAAAATAAAAGTCACCGGAATATATCACATATGGTATGCAAACTGATTGTTGGGAGATGGAGAAAAATGTGGTGAAGATAGATTTGAAAAAAACTTCACTAATTAACGGGAAAAATCAAATTAAAAACGGAGAGATTATGTGGGATTGGGTGTATTTGATTTGTGTGTGGATGTTCCCCTTTGCCATTAGATTAGATTGAATATGTGGTGTAAATCTTATTTTCTATTTTATATTCTAAGTTATTTTCTATTGGATCACTTGCCTATATATATATCCTATATATATATTCGTATTGTAATATTATAAAATTTTAAATAACATATTATTTTAATAAATATCACATAAATTTCATTATATATAATTTTAATTATTAACTCACTTGACAAAAAATTATTAAAGGTTCGGGGTCTTTGACTAACACGTGAATTTCTTTAACCATATCCCCGTATTAAAAATAATATAACTAGCAACTTTATCATTTGTTTGGGATGATAGCCATTTATAATATTTACGAACAAACAAGTCATTGTAAAGTTAAAATTAAATTGAAATCATCAAACTAAATTTACTCTACATTTAATTATATCTTTTGATTGTTTGGAAACTCATCAACTCCATTAGCGCTTTATCTCATTCATTTTTCAATTTAAAAACCTCTTAGATATGTTAAAGTTTAATAATATAAAAAATATATATTTCAAAATTAATAATGTATTACTTAATGATATAAGTTCTTTTAAAAAAGGTAATAATTTAAGATTTTAAAATATTTAATAAAATAATGTATTTTATTCTAGTATGATATTGGATTATGTTATCAAATTTATCAATATAATATATTTAGTTTATATATCATAATACTCACATATCATCTTAAAAAACACTTGTTCTGCATATTTGATTAATATATAATAATCTCATTATTACTTTAATTTTGTATGTATTAAATTTAGTTTTTCTTTTTAATATGTTATATTAAAAAATATTTTATTAAAAAATTTTGCTTATGCAAGAAACATATAATATTTTTTCAATAATTTGAGACAACAAAATAAAGAATTAAAAAACATTATAAAATCTATTTATTTTTCAAAAATATTATATTATATTATAAAATTGATTTCAATGAAGGGAAAAACATTATATTTTAACTTATACATTTAGTTGTATTTGCATTATTTATTATTTTAAATACTAATTGTAACAAGTTTATAAGCCGTGCAAAGCACGAGATGAATGATTAATATTCAGGTAAATTTATTTTTTATATTATATTTTATTGATATTTACTATAAAATTTTATAATAAAAATTATAGGAAAGTAGGATTCTTAAAATAGAAAATATAGAATATAATTTAAATATAATATAATATTATCCGTGAGGAATTGTATAAAAGGAGGACTACCGGAGGTTAGAGTATGATATATATTCTTTTTAAAATTAATTTTTTTTTTAAAATTCAATGATTAAGATCGTTTCTATGGTCTAAAATTGGATGGTTAGTAGGGGTTAGAGTTATATGTTATTATACAATGATATTTATATATTAATATTCATAAACTTTAATGATATATTAAATAAAAATTATAGGACAAGTAGAATTCTTAAAATATAAAATATAAAATATAATTTAAATATAATATAATATTATTCGTGAGAAATTATATAAAAGAAGGATTATGGGGTTAGAGTTGTATCATATATATTTTTTAAAAAATTTGATTTTATTAAAATTGAATGATTAAGATCGTTTTTATGATTTATTGAAAATTGGACGGTTAAGATTTTTTCTATGGTTTAGCTTGAACCAAAATTTTTAATTTTTCGGTTATAATAGTATAGTATAGATATAAAATAAATAGTGTATCAATTTATCAAAAGTTATAACATTAAGTTTTATTAATTTTTTATTCAAATAAAAAATAATTAAAATTTTTTTATTTAAATTTAATTGTACCGAAAGTATCTTATCAAGAAGGATGATGAATAATTACAAGTCATATTTCAATTTATATTTAAAAAATATCAAAGTATGAATTTAGTTGAAAAAAGTGGTCCCGATAAAAATATTTTTTTAAAAAACTGAAAATTAACACCATATATATAACAGTTTCAAAGTTATTTCAGTACGTATAATATGGACAAAATAAATTTGAAATAAACAATCTCACATCACACTTATCAAACATGCAGGAAAAGCGATGACCACGTAAGTAAGCACGTGGCTAAAACAGTGACGTTATTTAGAAATTTCCAGACTATCTTAATTTAAACAATTCCATGTATATCAGTTTAAAACATGCATAAAGAAAATATTGTAGAAATACAATCAAATATTTATTCTCAATAGCCTTCTGTTACTGAGAAGAAAGATGATGAATGGTGTGGCTTTACTTCTGATATTAGGTTCTGTCTTTAGTGGAAGTGTTTGGTCTCCAAAACTTTCTCAAAACAACCAAAACATATCCAAATATAATTATAAAGAAAGCAGCCAAAAGCTTAGCGGCTGCGGTTACCACAGTAAAAGTTAATTATAAAGAAAGGTCATACTGTTGTTGTGATTGAATATGTTAGGGATGGGGAAGGGAAAGAAAGTAACACTAAAATCTCAATTTATCCAAAAGACTATTATGATGGTTTGAATAAAGTTGGATAGGCAAAAGAGGATGTGAATGAAAATGCTAATGGTAAGATGAAAGAACTTGTGGGTGAAAGAAGAAGTGAGCTTAAGCATGGAGTTGACAAAGTAAAAGAGGTTGTGGGTGAGGGAAGTACTAAGATTAGGGATGCAGTTCACAAAGTAATAGAAAATGATATGATGGATACACCCAAAAGAGCACTAGAGGATGTCAAGAGTAATTTGTCGGACTTGGTGGATATTGACAGGACAGATATTGAGGAGTTTGTTTGTGATGCAGTTGGTAAATGCAAACTTGGTTTGGAAAAAGCTGAAGGGGCAACAAAGGAGGGCGTGACTAAAGGTGTTGGTAAAGTGAAGGAGGTTGTGGCTGACGGAGGTAGTAAGGTTGAGGATGTAATTGAAAAGGTAAAGGATAGTGTAGCATGGGATATGCCTAGAAGAGCAGTAGAGGATATTCAAAGAAACGTGTCTACCATTGGAGATATCATGAGAGAAACTACTCATATGAATTCTCTTATGGGAGTGGCCGGAGTGGTTCAATTGCTAGGAATTTCTGTGTCTTTTGGAATGTCGATGTGGATGATATTTGTTTCGTGTTACATTTTGGGTGATGCTCTGCCAAGAGAACAATTTGGGATGCTTCAGAGCAGGTTGTATCCTATTTATTATAAGATTTAGGCCTATTGTACTGGAATTGCTTTAGTGGCCCATCTTTTCAGTCACAACAAAAAGACGGTCTCGAGCAGTGCTGAGAGATTTTACTCCATAAACCTAATTATTTGTCTCCTAATGTCATTTTGGAATTTTCTATATCTTGAGCCGAAAGCCACAAAGGTATATCTCAATTTGGGAGTTTTTAGATATTCATTTCGCATTATGTAACTTTGAGTATGAGGAGGGCCCTGGATTGGAATGATATTTGTTGATTGATATTTATACAGATTTAAGTTTGGAATTTTATTTAACTAGTATAGTATATTTAACTAGTATTTTACATGAAAATTTACAAACATAAGTGTATCATAGCCCTGGGTTCCTTAGAGGTTAGAATCCTGGTTTAGCTCTTATATCTTCCCCATCATTCTTTTAATGTTGTTTTCAAATCTTTATTACAGTCCCTTTTTTTTATTAGAAGTTCTCTTTTGAGAAAACATTGTGGTAGATTAAGATGCTCCGTTTCTTTCTAAGTTTATTTCATGCATAATATAACTTTATAATATTTTGCAAGTTGTCATACATATTTTTGTGAGAAGTTGAGTTCTCCGTTCTTTTGATTAATCACAGATTATGTCAGAAAGATTTAAGGTGGAGAAAGAAGGACGAGAGGGAGTAACTTCCCACCCCAGGTCTGGTATAGCAGATGATGCTGGAGATCCGGTGAGTGCAAATATAGAACAACAGAAGAAAGTGAAAATAAAAACAAACACTGCCAGGCTGAGTTAAAAGTTACAGATGGTCAACCGAATTTATTCTTATGCTAATATAGCGACATTGATATCACTTTCGATACATATGATTTATTTGGGACTCCAAATTCAGGTACTCAAAATGAAATCTCTAGATTAATCGCAAAATTACAATCTTGGTAAAAGTGAACTAGAAGAATATATAAACTTATGTCAACAGGAATACTCCAGGATCATCGTATGTTACATGTATTCACTCAATCACTTTCCTTATTTCCAGAGCACCATTGTAGATCAGAAAAGTATTCATTGTACCATGCATGTTTGGTTTCTACCTATGAACCCAAAATTTTGTTCTTCGGTCATTAATATTTCTTACTTGTAAGCTGATTATCCAATTTTCTTTTCATCCATGTCTTAAGCCCGGGTTATCTGGTTTTTAAGAAACGGTCAATTACATAAATTTAAAGGGTTTTGTCCCTTAATATAACAATTTAATCACTAGATGCCCAAAATATCACAACTCACCATAATGGCCATTCATATCACATAGAAATGCAATTTCAAAGTTGTGTTTGCTTTTATGACGCATTCATATTTTTTATTCACTTTAGGGCTTCAAAAACACATTTTAAAGACCGTTCCAGATGAAAACGTAAAATAAAGACTCGTTAGAGTCAAAAATATTTAAACCTAAAAATGCAACACAACTCCGGTGAGCTTATCCACCGTGTTGGTGTCTCTCCGTACAGGGCGGGCCCTAAGGGTGTTAGGAATATATTCATTTGATGATGTACAAAATTCTAGAACAGGAGTTAGCTTAGTTTATTTACAATATATCTTTCTAGTCTCTGAAATGTATAATCAGAGTCTAGATAGTAAACATTCATGTTACTTGTACTTAGAAGAATTTATGCAGAAAATAAAACCAGAGTCTGCATGAAGATCAGACNNTCTATAGACTATCGGAGTCTAAGATCTGTCAGAGTCTACAAATGATCAGAGTCTATAGTCTGGCAGAGTCTGAAGAATTCAGAGTCTATAAAGTTAAAGCTAAATTTAGAAGATGATCACAAATAAGAGAAGTCTTCGAAGATAAAGCCAAAGATATTGCAGATATGCTATAAAAAAACAAGGAAGGAGAATTGCAGAAGGAAACTGTCATCTAATAATTAAGAATTCTATTCCTATTATAATTTATCTTTCTGTTATTAGCTGATAGGCAGCTCTCTATATAAACTCTATGTAACCTAATTGTAAAGGTGTGGAAGTCAAAGCATAATTTGTCTGAGTGAAACTTTGTGAGTGCATAG
Organism: Oenanthe javanica; assembly: GCA_008931105.1. Lineage (NCBI taxonomy): Eukaryota > Viridiplantae > Streptophyta > Magnoliopsida > Apiales > Apiaceae > Oenanthe > Oenanthe javanica. The sequence continues at coordinate 3,317 of QRFB01000913.1, read as the reverse complement.
AAATAGAGAGAGTTGCTGTGATAAACACAGAGAAGCTGCTAGGGTTTGTGTACACCCTAGGAGAGTTTTGTATTTACAAATCAATAATACAAACAGTACTTATTCATATCT